>JAUZNJ010037801.1:39008-63948 GCA_034780135.1 Jordanella pulchra | reverse complement strand
GGTTAAATTCTAAAATCAAGGTGTGATGCAGCAAATCAAATACATGGCATATAATTCAGATATAACTTCATATGTAAACCAATCCCAATATTTACTGTAACTTTAATTTCCACCTATGAGAAAACGTTAAAAAGCACACAAAAAAAAAATTCTCCTTTGCTCATACAAAAACTTCAAAGCTACTACAAACACTACAGTACAGACCTCCTGCATTGTAACAAGCAAACACACTTAAATACAGTCTATAGTCATGGTAGAAGAATCGGTGAACTATGTAGGCAGGACTTTTGTTTGTGTAAACAGCAGGAGCATGTTACAACAAGACATCTCCACAATAAGGGCCTTCAGAATCAGAGAACGTGGTGGGGAGAGAAATCATCGCTGTGCTGTGTGAGGGAGGCTCAATGGAGTGTGACGGCATGTTTCCGCATTGTTTCCCTGCATGCTGAGGCTGCAAACATATCCTCTTGGAGTGCATCTGTTTGTGCTTATCTGCTACATGTAGAGCTCGGCAACAGCCAGTTTTTGCTCTTTCACTTGTAAGACTAATATATGGCTCTAAAAAAGGGCTGTAAAGATATTTTTGTGACTGAAAGTTAAATTGCTTCCAGTTAATAATTTACTTATTTGAAACAAATGAACTTTACAGTTGGCACTCCACTGCACAGAACAAACATGAATAACTTGTCACATAGCAGGGAACTTGTAAGAAGGATTTATCACCCTTTTATAATGTTTTATAGTCGGTGCAATTATCAGGCAAAGTGAAAATGATCAGTTTTATCAGCTTTAATTGAAAGAGTTTAGCTGCATAGTAGCACAGAGCAAATCTGGGGTTTGATTTTTATTTTTTCATAATAATGAACCAAAAAGGTCTATGATCTTTTTTTATTTCTAACATAAAAATGTGCATAAATTTTGTCTTTTTTTTCTTTTTTTTTTGCAACGCTCTATAATAATCCATTACAGTCCAACACATTATTCAAGACAAATATTAGATGTGACAGTGGCAAATATGATTAAATATAGTATTCAGAGTTGTCTGTATATCACACTAGTGTTTAAGCTAGCAGCTGCAGCACCTGCTTAAAAGGTCCTAAAGTGAGAGACAGCTAAGGGCTGATTTTCCCTCGACAGGACACAGCATATTATACAAAATGCATATGAGCATGTTGACAGACCTAAAGGCTAAAATAAAGTAGTGACTCCTTGTATTTGATGTTAGTTCTTCCATATTTAAATTAGTCAGTTTTAGTGAATTATACACTGACATTTTTTGGAAAAAAATAAATCAAAGGATTTCATTTTTAACAAAAAACCCTCAAACTGATAAGAGTTCACCTTTTTATACTTAATTGCAACTATTTTGCTCTTGAGGCTCTGTTTTGCATTTCAGTTAAGTCTACCCTAAACACAGTAAATCAGCTAAATTCCTAACCTGGCTCTTTTTTCTGTCTCCCTGCAGAGAAAATCCAGAAGGCAGAAAAGAGGAAGCAAAATGGAGTGAAGAATAAAAAGAAAGAAAGAAGAAAGCATAGTGCTGGCAAGAAAAAGGAGAGATGGAAGTCTGAGAACGGCTCCCTGCTTAAAGAACTAGGTACTGTGTGTGTGGGGGTGTATTTCTATGCAGTGTTTCCTGAACTCTTGTAGCTTTTTTATTTATTTATTTATTTTTTTTGCTAAAGAGTAGTTTCTTATTTGTGCTTAATTAAAACACATCCTGCATTGGTTAACCTTGTGCAGCAGAAACTGCCCATTGTCCTCTTGCAGGATCCCTTATTGAGACCATTCAAAACAACAAGGTCAACTTTATGCAGCTATTCTTCTAACATTGATCAGGGCTCAGCAGGCAAACTGCAGATGAAATATGAGAGTTAAAAGTTCAGCTGTTGGTGGGATTCACATTTTGAGGACAGAGAATTTATTTTAAATGAGGCGATTACAAGGAACAAATCAATTTGAAACAAGATCTGACAACTTTAACCTCAATCTGAAACTGTTCGACTTGGACTTGATTTAAAAAACTATAAAATATAGATCTACGAGACAGATTAATTGCAACTAACGTTTTGATGTCTGTCAGTGAGTTATGTCAGAACTGCAAATGGCTCCTCGGTGCAGTACATAGTTAAGCCTCATATTGCATCAGAGTCTGGCTGACAGTATATTGAGCCAATTAACTAGTTTCTTAGCCACTGCCACATTTGGCCATCGTTTGCCTTTTTCCACACCTGTCCTGTTCTCTATTCAGTCCTACATTTTCTGTCACTGCTGTAATAAATTGTAAGGCTACATACCTAAAGGAGCAGAATGTACAGAAGATTAATTAAGTGACTCACGATGCATAGGCAGCTATTGTTCAATGATGAGCATATTTCCCGGTTAATTAGGTCAGAACATTTAAACAGGCTGCAGTTAGTAGTTTGGTAGTAGTTTGTTTTAATGAGGTGATTGTCAGTGTCCTGGAGTGAAATGTTAGGGAACCTTTCTGCATGTTTCAGCCTCATAAATATAGTTTATTAGCACAGGTTTTCAAAACAAGACAAGGTAAATTGCATTTAGGCTACATAGAGCTGCACTATGCAAGGTTTACAGACCAGGCTCATCATTATTATTAAAATAATGCAAAACTGTAAAGCAGAAAATAAATTTGTACATTATTATTTCTATAGATGGTTCAGCATGTATGTGTTTTAGCCCCTTAGAGTCAATATTATTTAAAGCACATTTTATTGCTTTAAATAAGGTTGCAAATTTGAAATTATAGAGCCCAGCCAATAGGGTGGCAGTGGGGGCTAGGAGTAAAGTTGTTGGGTGGCTCAGGTAGACGTCATCCAGGAGACATCTGGAACAGACAAAATCTGTCCGTCTCTGCTCAGAAAGTACCCAGGCCCAAAAATCAGAATACTAAGAGTATGGAGAGGAGAAATTTTAGGAAAACAGCTCAATCTGAGTCAGACAGGATGTGGAACACTAATGATTTACATTAATTGTAGTTCTGGATGTGAATTTAGCCTGGTTTTCTGCTGGATGGTGAACCTCCAGCTCGGTCTGCTGCATCCTCTTAGACATTTTCTTCAAGGAATCCTCCACATTTAGCTCCATGCCTCTTGGCTGCTTCTAGTTAACATGTTTTTTTCACATTAACTAACAAACCTCTTAGACCTTCACAAAACTGATTTTGTGATTGAATAAGACAAAGATGAACTTTGGTAAACTGACTTTAAAGAGAAAACAAAACATGAGTTACTACAGCATTTAATTTTTCTTTGGGATAAATAAAGTATTTTTAATTGAATTGAATATCACAAAACTAAGAGGAATGTATGACAAATGTATAACTATTCATCACTTCAACATAAAAGCCATGTGCTACTTTTTGTTGGTCTAACACTAAACCAAAATCGGATTTGTGATTATAACATTACAAATTTGCCAAAAACATGAAGCAAAGTGAATACTTTGATAAAGGTACTAGAACTATGTCTAAACCCACATGATACCACCGCAGCTGGGTAAAAAAGATTGTTGCAGATAATTAATTTGTTTCTATTGTATTTAAATATTTATACCCATCAAAAAGACAACAAGGAAAAAGTCGACATCATAAAAAGATGTTCGATGTTCGACATGTAATTGCATAGAGTATTTCTTGCTGCAGATATATCTGGAGTCTTTCTTTGCATCAGTATTTTCTTTGGCAGAATTGAAAATTGCACTTGCCAAAAAAATGAAGCAATGAGTTTAGCGTCACGTTCAAATTAAATTATTTCCTGATACAAGGTGAACACAATGAGGGTGTTTTAAAAACCACTTTTCTTTCCAGCCATGGAAAATGCTAGACCTTGGTGAAAGCAGATGCTAAGCATGAGAGGCCACTCACAGACAAATTAAAGGCCATGGCATAAAAAAAGACATTCCTGGTTTTATTACAGTTGCACAGACATTTTCTCCAGGATGTTTGAAATGCTTTGAATCCTGTTAGAACTACTAATGCAATAATCGTTTATCACTCATGACTGTAAAATGCCTGGTATTATAAGGCATATTATTGCTCCATTTGACACAAAGCCTCAAGTTTTTCATTTTTAAATCTGAGCTGGATGTTGCAGAGTTGTGTGTTTTCCTTTGGAAGTGAATCCGATCAATAAACTGGCAGGTGATAAAACAAGTCAAGAGAGGGGTTTGGTTGTGCTTCGCTTGTTTCGTGCTCTGATATCATCTCCAACTCCATTTTTAGCTTCCACTTCTCATCTGTTTGTCTTTTCACAGCGGATTTGTCGGCCATATCTGTCCATCTGGCTCTGTGTTATGAAACTTCCTCTTTCTGTTTATTTTCTTTCTTCTATTCCAATGTTGTTGTTTTTTTCACCTGACTGCAAAGAGGATAAGGACTGTAACTTTATTCAGCAGGCATGCTGGGATACAGTCTCAAAAAATCCGTCTCCATGACAAATGAGCCCTTGTTTGTATTTGGTCTGCTTCTGCTGTTTTTAACTGTATCATCTTGCTTGTCCAACTATGGTGTCCATTATCAGTGTTTTATTTAAATATTTATAGCACGTAGTTCTCAGTGTGTCGTGTTTTTCTTTGCATGCTGTATGTTTTCATATCTCACCGTCTCGGTGTGTGTGCTCATGTATTGGTGTGTGCCGAGCCATCTGTTCTCTGTCGGGTCTGGTCCTGCCTCTTGAAGATTAGTCTTCCTCTCAGTGTTTTGGGATCAAGAAGACAAGGATCCACCCTTACTCTCTTTGATGTACTGTGTTTATATAGCTTGCTAGCTCAACCAGCATGTCAGTAAATTAAATTCTCTAGTAGCTAGCACAGTTTAGCTAATATCGTATAAGAAAATTGTTACCTAATGGCCAATATAAACTTTCTTTTAAATCTTATATTAACTATTATAGCTTGTGTTCTTCCTTTCAAATCATTTTTAACATCTCAGATTATTGATAAATATGTATAATATTAACATGTTGATATTTGATATACTGATATTTTACAACTAGACTGATTGATATTGATATTTTTTCCCAGACCTCCCTACCATCTTGTGAACTCATTGCATCTGTTTGTGAAACTTTAACTTGTAAAAACATTCACACCATGGAGATTTTTACTTCAGCATGTCTCCTGTTGCAGACCTATGCATCAGTTTGGTGTACAGGAGAATTGCGCGCTACCTGAAGACCGAGCAAGTTGGGTTTCTAGGGCGTTCAATAGTTCGGTGGAAGCACCTGGCGGCTCATTTACGCCCTTGAGACTCATCTTTGCAAATATGCAACAAACCCTTTACATCATGTATACCGCCAAGTTAGCATGTTCATGCCCCCAATGTCAGTTATTACACATTCATTGTGGACCTAGGAACCTTTGGTTTCCGTTACAACTGGTCCCTAACGGTATGTGTTGTCATTGACTATTATAAAAGTGGTGACATATTTGTAATATACCTACATTTCTATTTCCTTTTAAAATAAATACAGCCAGATCTGTGACAAACCCGATCTCTGGGAGCCTGAGGCACTCCCAGGCCGGGCAAGAGACATAGTCCCTCCAGTGGGTCCTGGGTCATCCTCTGGGCCTCCTCCTGGTGGGATGTGCCTGGAACACCTCCCAAGGGAGGTGTCCAAGGGAATAACCAAGCTCCTCACCCTATCTCTGAGGGAGAGCCCAGCCACCCTGCGGAGAAAGCTCATTTCGGCCGCTTGTATCCGGGATCTCGTTCTCTCGGTCACAATCCAGATTTCATGACCATAGGTGATGGTAGGAATGTAGACTGACTGGTAAATCGAGAGCTTTGCCTTTTGACTCAGCTCTCTGTCACCATGACAGACCGGTGCAGCGTGCACCGATCCGTCTATCGATGTCCCACTCCATTCTCCCCTCACTCGTGAACAGGACGCCAAGATACTTAAACATCCGATACTTTTGGAAAGCATTTTCCAAAATACACAGCCAATTACAAAAAAGTTTACCGCTTTAAACCAAAGTTAACATACCCAGGTTACTGAAATTAGTCAGACTTAAGTGGAAACACATGGACTTATATTGGTGACCGAGGCACTGATCATATGATGTAAACTATAACTTCATTGAATGGCTTACCTTTCCAAAACACAGCTCTGTAGTTGATTCATGCAGGACTGCTATGCTCTGCTAATGTCTGTGGCAATGCTAGCTTCCCTCAAACTATTGAAGCTCTGTTGCTTTTTGAAGTGCCGATGATTGTCGCCAATGGAGCTGTCAGAACTCTCCTATCTCTATGGCTCTTGGTGTATGTAAGCCACTGGTGCTGCAGGGACGGTCCTCAATTCTTTATCTCCTAAAGTTAAGGTTTTATATTGGTGGAATAGACTATGTTTGATGTTTAGTTTAAAGCCTACATTGATAACCTGTCAACACCCATAATCTTACTTATTAAACTGCCGCATCAAAGAGGGGTGATTTCAGAGCCACCTGGTACCGCTCAATAGGGTGCCACTGAATTTTTGACCCACTGGTTACCATTTATGACAAGTAAAGCTGAAAATACTTTTATTTGAGAAGCAGTTAATTTCACCGTTCCCCTTTATTCATTACGATCTTGTTTAGAAGTACAAGAGAGAGAAACGGACTTGCTAAGAAAGGAACCAGATTAGTTTTCTTTGACCTACATTCCTCCTGCCCCCCTCTTCAAATTTTTCAACATTACAAATTCTTTATATTAATTTCATATATCCTTAAAATAAAATATTCTCTATACTTTAGCTATGAAAGGTTTTAAAGTTGCCTTTTTAACAGCTACTAAGAATTTTATGATTTTAGCTATTTAAAACAACTCAAACTGGAAACGTTCCTATCGGTGGGATGGAACGCTGTGATCTTAAAAAACAAAGAAAAATTTGGTTTCCTTTTTTTTTTTCCCCAGCAGAAGTTAAACAAAGAAGCGACACTGATGCAGCATACATCCTGTTAACGCTTAGCTTTCTATTATTCTGAGGATTTATTATATTTTATAAAGCAGCTAAATGAACTGCTGCTGATTAATATGCTTAAGAAAATCCAAAACAACCCTTTTGAAGATCTGTTAATTTTATGAATGGATTATAATAGTTTCAGTGTAAACAAGTAAAAAGGTTAAAAAAGGTCTATGTTGGCCAATTCTTGTCAGTTAATTTTTAGTGATGTGAAATAATCGAGCAAAAACTTTGTCTGTTTATCTTGCTAAAACAACTGGATTCTCTGCTCTATGACTCTGACATCTGTATATCTTATACTAAGTAAAGTGTATCTTCCCCGGTTACACACCTGAGACATAAAATTAGACAAAGTGAGATGTTTAAATTTCTGTTTCCTCCTTTCTCTTTGATCTGTTCTGTTATTTCCTCCATCACACCTCTCTTCCTCACACCTCTTTCTGTCTCTTGTTTTCTTCTTCATCACCTCTTCCCTCCCTCAGAGCTCTCCTGATTCCTGCAGAGGCATGCTGCGTCATGGAAACAGCCGCTTCTGTGTGTGTGTGGGACGGCTTGTGTTAAATGCTCCCTAACAGCACCTCCTGCTGTCCTGTTCGTCAGATTATTATGGGCAGTTTGATTTACAGGGAGGCAGAGAGCAGGAGAGACATATTTTTCAGTCAAGGGTTTTTTTTATTTCTGTTATTTTGGGAGCACTATAGGTGGGAAATATTTGGAATACAAATGATGATTTCACTGTTGCATACAACAAATCGGAAATTGAGCATTGTTTAAAATAGTTTTGGTTACATTAGGAAACCAGGGTCAAGTAGTCTGACTATAAGTGCATAATAATAATGGACTGAACCAGTGCAATATAGATTTATTTTTAACACTCTGGCACTCTGGACTGAACCATAATAACCACAAAACTGTATTAAGCCATCACTTCATATGACATAACAAGAGGAAGCAGATGTGTTAACGGCTAATTCAGTCATTACTGCTTTGCATACATATCTTCTCTTCTTTCTGTTTTAGAAGGTTTCTAAACCACTGTACCCCCCACAAGAATATGCACATCTCTTTAACATGTAGTTGTTTTTGTATTTAGTTTGAATAAACAAAGTGGTAAAATATATAAATATTGGGTCTATTTGGACCAGAATCTTATCTGCAAATAATTAAGCTATTCATAAAATTTCTAAGTTCTATTAATAAATTGAACTTATATTTTAGGGATGTCAAAATATTAAAATTATTTGCAACGATTACTTAAAAAAGACCTGCTGATGACAATAGCGTGGACCCAATCCTTGTGAAAAGTGTACAAAAGTTTTGTATGCAGTGGATTTATGTTTCCTTAAAAACAATTTTAGAACAGAATGATCCTTTAGTTGCCCCTCAGTAACATCTGAATCAGCATCAAACTATCAAGCAATTATTGGCACTTTGAGACATTAAAAAAAAACAATAAAAAATGCTTGACTGAATGGAAGGTTCACACTTCCATTAAGCGAGCTTACTTTAAATGTAAATTGTCGTATTCCATTGACAAAGTGTCTTACTTAGCTGCTCAATACAAGTAAAATGCCCCATTTTAAGGAAAAATTGACTTAATCAGAATTTGTTGCAGTGCTGTTTTCTAAACATGAAAGTAATGGTTGAATGTTTTTTTATTAATCAGTTGTCACCTACTTAATGGTTTTGCCCAAATTAAGGAAGTTAAATATTCTCAAGTTCTAGTTAGCTTTTTTTTTTTAAACCAGACGGAGCCCCTTACCTTTAAAAATGCTCTTGCAAAAAATTGTTTGAACTAATTTTCTCTGTATCAAGTTTGAAATGTTGGTTTGTGGACAACCTCATTTTCTATTTAGTAATTTTTTATTTAGATTTTACAAGACTGGCTTTCAGTTAGGATGGGAAAGAACTTTGAGACAAAGGTTAATGTTGAAAACAGTCCAACTATCTTTATATATCCTCTAAAAATGGACCATAAGGATAACTCATCATTCTTTAAGTTCTTCTAAAAGTAAATGCATTTGAAACAAAATAGTGGAAACCCAAACCTCTCTTAAATTCGTTGACATCATGTCTCCTGCAAACAATAAAAGTGTAAAAACTTCTAATTATACAGACACAGGGACATGTTTAATAGCAGGGATGTCTGCAGCCCTTGTAAAAGCACAGGCTTACAAACCAGTTTTAAGGTGGGACGCTCCACACCCACATGGGACTAGATGGTAAACTGATAATACTTCTTATATCAGAAGCAAAATGTGTGGATTTGTAACTCTGAAAGCCATAACGTTGTGCACTTCAGTTGTTTTGTAGCATTGTACTTTCAGACATTTCACAGTTTGATCATGTAATCATTTTTAAAACTAGTTGAGTGTAGCTTGATCTTAATGCAGGTTTCTTCCCTTCCAGCTTTGCAGTGCTTAAGCTTGGCCTTCATTAAAACCTTAATTCTACGGAACGATTAACCAAATGTTGGTTTTCATAGACTATCATCGGCATTGTGACATCTGGTTTATTTAACAATGTTATGCTGCAACACTTAAGCCAAATCTGCATTTATTTTATTATAATTAATATCTGCAGCAACCTCACTGTTATGCTTTGTTTTTTACTTCCCCCTTCTCTCTGTCAACCTTTTTTCTTCTGCCCATATCCTCTATCTACCCTTCTCACAGGCTTGCCAAAGTCATTTCCATTAGAAAACTCTTTGTTCGACAGCTGGCTGGCCAAGTCAGTTCAGATCACAGCTGATGACATGCTAAGCCAGTGGGCTCTGGGCGGCCAGCATAACGACAAAAGCAGCAGTCTGCTCTCTGACCAGGTAGGGCTTTTCAGCTGCCAGAGGCTTGGAAAATGTTGCATTGGCTACTTTTGAGCTGACTCTTGCTTTTCACTGCAGATTGTACAAAGATTAAACTGGTTACATGGGTATGTTTTTAATAATTAATGACAAAAAGGTCCTTCCAAATCACTAATGTGGGAGAATTAAAATAGTATAACTAAATAAACTCCACCGTAGGGATACAGTTTTTTTCTATCCTGGATAAAAGAATCCATATTGATGGTTAAGGAGGCTAAAAGAGCTGCGTTTTGGGGATAGCAGGGCTCCAAATCAACAGCTCACAAACATGAAAAAATTCTTCTTTTTTTTCTTAGGCTCTAGTGGCCTTTATTTTGAGTTATTTTTTTTAAAAAAAGGCAGATAGGAAAGGGGTGTAGAGAGAGGGAAAGACATTCAGCAAAGGTCGACTGGCTGGGATTCGAACCAGCGACGTCCACATCAGGGACCGAGGCCTCCATGAATGGTCGTGCGCTTACTCACTACATCACGGCCATGAGAAAATTCTTTAATAAACATTTTGACTTAAGAGGACCTATGTGATTTTTGGCAGAGACTAAGACAAAACTCCCATGGCAGGGGATTTGACGGGAAACAATGGATGACATGCTCACTGTTCAGTATGGTGGAGATCTGTAAATGTATGAACCTTTTTCTTCTCCAAAGGTCCGAGCACCATTGCACCAAATTAGTCTTTATCAGGAGAACCACCCGGAATATACCAACACAGAAATGGTACATGCGACAGAAAGCTTGCTTCTATGGTCATCTCAGTCTACAAACCTGAATCATTTAAAAGACATGTGGGGATGACCCGGAAGCAAGAACAACGGTCAAAGATTCTTCTGTCTCAATTCACCATTTCATTACTTCGAAAACAATCGTTTCTTGGCAATTTTACCTAGTTTTGTGTATTTCCCTTTCAAAGTCATGCAACTTTTTCCCTCTGCTCTGATCTACTGTTTTTTTCCAATTACTTTCATCTCATTTTCATATTTGTCCTAATTTGACCAGTTTTTCCTCTCCTCCAGCTAATGCAGGGCGAGGAAAGCCTTCTGAACCTTATGATGGAAAACTCTATGCAGTCTGCCTGGAAAACGCCTCAGCTGGGCCGCAAACCCAGAGGGAGCAACAAACCCCGTTCTCGGGGACAAACTACTGCGAGCAACCAGCCCCTTTTTGGAGCAGCTGCACCTGCCGCCAGCCGCCCCTCTACAGCAAAGAGCCTCTGGGAAAAGTCCAGCCATGTAGGCCGGAAAGGCGAAAAACCAAGGAGCTCTTCTAAGACCGTGCACCACCATGTTCATCAACACCAGACCAGGAGCTCTGACCTGCACAGTGACCCACCACCGCAGCCACCCATCTCCAAAATGGATTCCTGCCACATTTCCGAGGAGCGCGGCCCATGGGACAGCATCCACATGGGAAATGGTGTCGTGTTGGGGGTTGGATCTGGTTTTACAGCGAGCTCTTCTCCACCTCCAGCCTCCAGTCCGGGTATCACAGTGCCTGACGCCAGGGCAATCCTCCGAGGTGGGGGGCCGAGGTCCCGTCTGGCCCGTCAGGGCAGATCCAGAGTAAGGGGAGGCCTTGGGGAACTGGACTCCATGGACCTGCCACTCACAGGGAAGGGCACATCCCTGCTGGATGCTGCCGACACTGATGGGTATTTCTCTGACGGTGAGAGTGATTTGGAAACGCGCTCTGGTGGACGTAAACTTCGGCTGCCTCAGTTGCATTCTGCAAATGAGGATCTACTGAGAAGAAGCGTTCTGGCGTCCTAAACAACTTGGACTCAAACAAGAACATAAAGGAAGATCTCAAAGCTGACTGGTCGCTGAGCAGCCTTGTTAAACCAAATCTGTCATATCTATCAGTGGTGACGTTTTCCAACTCTTATCTGCTTTGAATTTTTGTTGTTCTTCTTTTTTGTTTTGTTTATCTTTTTTGGGAGGGGTGACCTGAATGTAGCTGTATGCTTATCGTACAGTAAAGCTTCTCCACTGGACCACAGTTTGTTGTTAGCTCGTCGTACAGTACTCTCAGCAAATAGGAAACAAACATAACCATTTGTCTTTTGTATATTTCTGATTACTTTTGTCTCTGAGCGCTTAAGCACCCAGTTCTGGCCTCGTGTCTGCAGTATGCGTTGGACTTGGGAACAAACACTTTGGGGCATTATTCTCATTATTCAAGCTGGTTTCAGGGTGTGTAACATTGTTTGTTTTTAAGGTGCAAGTTGCATCCGAGGAGTACTTGTTTATGTTCACTCGAAGACAATTTCATGTCAGAGTTGACATGAATATGTGCGGAGGGCGGCACGGGACAGCATGTACTCAGCCTTTAAAAGCACAACTAACTAGTCAGATGAGCTGTCATGGAAGCACTTGAGTGTATAATAGATACTCATTCAGGGCTGGGGTCAATTTAATTCCTGTTGACTCAGAAGCAGAGTTTACACAGAAGCCTTTCTTTTCTTTTTTTAATGAGTTTTCAGGCCCTTAAAAGCAGATATCTTATTTGCTACTTTCCTACTCGGCAAAGATTGACCCCAACCCTGCTGTTGTGTCAGACTGTCACAGAGACACAAACACACACAAACATACACTCTGAAACAACTATATGTCTATACATGCATCTTATCATTGTATAAATAGTCAATAATTTTCTCTCCACTGCTGTCAAATTCTTCCAAAATCGACTTTATCCACCCCCCAAATCTTACAAAGAAAAAAATCAGTACAGAAACGTTGTGCCTTCTGTCACTTTCTGTGACCTCCCCACAAAACAATCACTGACTAAACCAATCAATTGTCTCGCAATCAAAATTTGTAACAATCAAAGCAAAACAAAACCCTCCTAGATCGGTTGCCACGTGTAGCCATTGGGTGTCTTGTCACCTTAGTTAATTGAATAGTGCCTAAACAATAATGGAAATGCATGCAGCCGTTTCCATTTATTTTAACCGATGCATGGGCGGCACTTTGCAACGCAGAGCCACACAGCACTGTCAATGCAAACAGCTGCCTACTCTTATAAGCCCCAATTAAATGACTCATTGCTGCAGAGAGCCATTAAAAACAACTGCTTGGCCAAGTTACTCTTTGTTCTTACTTTGTGGACTCCTACAAGATACCTGTTGCTCATGTCTGATCTGCTGCGATAAAAAACTGTTTTTCAGATTCAAATCCCATTTTATTCTGTTCTCTTTTTATTAATAAATACCCTAGGTATTGTAAGTGAAAAAACTAAATTAATTGACTGCTACCATTTTTTGCAATGCCTTAAAAAAAACTGGTGAAAATGCTGATACAAAATTAAACAGGTTCCAGTATTTCACTATTTTATAAAAAGCTATAAGAATGACATGCGTAAATAGTTTGTCTTCCTGGTGTGAGCAGATATTTGTATTCTCAGTGTGTATGAGAAAAGAGTCAATAAAGAACAGGCTTTTAACAATTTATAATAAAACTAATAAAGAGGTTGATGTTTTTTTTAACAGTCTTTAAGAAAGGTAGCATGGTTAGCATTACCAGTTATAAACGGCAGACTCCAGTTTGGATTCATTTGGGAACACAGTCCTTTAACATTTTTTCAGAAGGTTTCCAAAATATCTAAATCCAGCTTTTTCAACAAGTGAGAGTTGCAGTTTGAAAGGATAAAATGTCTTTATAATGAATTCAAGCTTCCTGTTATCTGCTGAGGTTTCAACTAAAATCCCTGGTAGAAATTATTCTTTTAATTATCATGTTTTACAGACACAAATTGAAAGAGTGCATTGAGAGTAGAATTAAATTTCTTGTCTTTCCGCAGCCAAATCCACACTGAAGATTGTTGAGCTGCTAGGTATGATGCATTCACTGATCCCAGCTACCAATGATCTGCAATCTATCTCAAAGAGTCTTTTTTCCCCCTTTCTAAAAATAGTTTTCTAAGTCCTTTAGATGCCAAATGTCCAAATAAATTGGTTATTTCAGGTCATTCTGTGTATCTATGCAGTTTTCAACGTCTTGGGCAATATAGTATTTTTTAGCAGATTATGATACCAGCATAGACCCCTTTAATCCTGTCCTGACCAAGCTCTTGTATCTAATGGCTCTAGTGCAAGCATTTTCCACCTTAAATAAATGGAGACAATGTAGGAATCAGCGTCCAGCCCCTCCTGAGTTACCAAACTAAACTATTATTGTTTTAGAGCAAACTTACAGATCTTGCCATTATCCAAGAGAGTTGTATTTTGTACTCAAGAAGCAGTTTATGGTATTCTCAGGGGTAAAAGCAAACCTTTTAAAAATAATTATGACGAGATGAAGAAAAATGTAAATGTAAAATTATATATACTACATAATATCTATGTCAAAGTGAGGTGTGTTTGATGAGAAACCTTGTTTGGCCAGTGTCATAGTTTGGTTTCCTACAGCATTACTACTGAGCAAGTGTGTTCATCAGCCACAAGTTCTGACTTATGTTTATTACCAGATACACACAGCTCATTATCAGCTGGGGTGGTCCAACCTATCAACAAAAACTGTGGTGAAATAAAGTAGGAAAAATGATTTGTAAGGGCTGCTTGACCCAAGCCTTCAAGTAGAGATGAACGTCCATCCTGCTCTGTTTTGTTTTCTTCTGTATAGACACATTCTAACCGGTGTTTAAGACTGACCATGCCAAAGAGCAGATCTGTGTAACAAGGCAGCATATTTACATCTTGTCTACACGAAAACACGCATACATGCACTCTGTCTCTGGATCGCAAGATAAAGCGAGTAACGAAAAGGTGTCGGACAGCTCTGCAAGTGACCTCCAGGTCTGTTTGGTTTTATTCCGGCTGTAGCCGCTATGTTTCGGGCTTTTTCCCTAAACTACAGTCACAGGGCCTGTTACAGCAAAGCGCTGGTGATGGTCACCTAACACAGACTCACAAATCAAACATAAACACCCTAATGCTGCTTAAAAATGAAGATCTGACACAGCTCCTGCAGAAATACATTGCAGGGAATCACACAAGCTGGTATTAACAGGGTTATAAAGTAACAGATGAATAGTTTTGTATGGATATGTGATCCTGACTTACTCAGAGAGAAACGCCCTCTAATGACAGAGTTTTATGACAAGTGATGGCACTGTGTCCTTTTTGTCCTTCAGGGGTTGCCATCATAGGCGGTTTACATGGTTGTACTGAATTGTGAGAAAATATCCTTATAGCAGTTTCTGAATTTCTACCATAGCCTGGAGGATTTTGGACTTCTACGTTGGCTATTACAGATGACCATTACAACAAAGAGACAGAACAACAACAACTAGAGAACATGTTTTTTGACGTGAGGATGTGGTGAAGTATCATTACAGCCTACAGGATCGTCCTCCGGGTGTTTGTTGCTGTTCATCTGTCGCCAAGACAGATAATTGTAATCTTGGTTTCAATATTCAAAGTAGCCTGATGTTGTAGACGGTGGTATTAGATGAGGCCTAACATTTACGGCCTGAACATGTAGTAGCAAATTCTGAGGCTGCACAGAGCAAACGGTGAAGAGGAACTTCTTCGGTCCAAGAAGTTTCACTTTTAAGATCAAATCTGAAACTGATGAACAGATTTTATCCACTGGTTCTGTGCAGCCTTAACAAAAACTGGTTTATTATTCTGTATTACAGTGTGGCTTCAATGCCCTCTCCTTCTGCTTCGTAGATACTGTAGACTGGAATCTTTTGCAGGTTTTTGGGTTTTTTTAATCCGTATCCACTAGAATACAGCTTCAAAGTCCTCTGTGTGGTATGCTGGTGGTAGGCACTGGCTCATCGCCCTAAATTCTCCCCCCCCGTTGATCTTTGAGTTTTGCAACTCTGACAGGTCCAAATTTCCACATGATAGGGAGATCTAGATTGGAAGTTTTCAGTCATCTCTGTGGGTTTTGTTCTGTAAACTGAGACGTGATGAGAACAGTTGAATTGGTTAAAAAATATAAAAATCTCGCAGCGAAAATATAGGTAATGTTTAATGTGCAATGCTGCACAATGTTGGTAAAACCAAACCATCAGTTTAGTTCTGAACATTGCATGGATCATTTGAATTAATATTTTTCTTATTTCTCTTTTCCTCAATGTGATCCCCACAGCTCAAATTTGAGGAACATTGTCCCTAAACTCTGACCATGTCTTCACATGCCATGTGAAATGCAACAACCTAACCAATGTTGCATACAAGTTCTTATTTGTAATTGCAATGTTCAACAAACTTGACATTGGAAAGACATTCTACATTTTAGATAAATACTGTATTACAGCTAACAGGCTGCTGCTTGTTTCTTGGCCAAATTAACCTTTAAGTATCAGCATGAATGATGCGCCATTTAAAAAAAAAAATTAAAAATCTGCCAATCATAAATCACATAACAGGTCAGAAAAACACCCTCATTCATGCATTTCTTTGAGGGAAACAGTTGAAAAGCTGGTTAAAGACCAGCTCCATTTGCTGCACGTGATTCTCACAGCTGATGTTAACAATACCTATTCTGTTGCAAATCTCAAAACATCACTGAACCCTTTAGGCTTGGTTCCTTAAAACTACCTCGGCAAAAAAAGTCACGTCTGGTATAATTTTAAACAAAGAAAGCATGCTGGATCAATGGGCAACAACTGTTAGTTTTAAACAAGAGAAGCAGCTCCGGGACTAAATGTGGGGTTAAAGTCGAGTTGGTTTTGAGGAACCAGAGACATTCAGATACTCTTCATAAAATGTCTCTTTCTCACTATTAAAACTGAGATTGGATCAGTACAGGATTGACTTTACCTAAATGTATATAATTGATACCCTACCTGCATACCACTGGAGTTCTTGCACAATATCCATATTTACAATAATGTATTATACTGTTCAACTACTACTAATAGCTACATTTTCATATTCAGTGTTTTTAAAAAGCCTTTTTTTTAATTTTCCTATTTTGGGAGTGGGGTGGGGGGGTATGGGGTTCGGTAAAGCTTAGCTGGCCGCTGTGGCTGTATCGAACTAGAAAGCTGACTCATCATCTACTTCCACTGTTTTTACTGGCGCTTTGCCCTTTCCTTTCTCTCATTCACGGTTCAATGTATAGCTTCAAGATCTCAACCTTCAAATCCCAGCAATGCTGTGCAGATCAGAGGCCTTAGTGGTAAAAAAAAAAGAGCTGCAATGGAGAAATGAGCAAGCCCAGTTATTGTTTGATTATAAATGATGGAGTCAAAGAGCAACAGTGGTTTAAATTGTGGCGTCTGATACATAAGCAGACATTTCAGGTGTCATGACATTTTTAATTAGTCAAATTGATAAAAGAAATGGTGAAAAGGCTTAATATAACTCACTATTTTAATGTTTACTGCCTTTTCTTTAATGCTCTACATCTCACTGAATATATTCATCAAGCAGAACCGGTTTTTTCCATCATCTTGTGAATTGAAGACTGAATTATTTGCAAAGCCAAGAAGGTAAAAAACTATTTCAGACAATGAAAACTAATTTCAAATCGCTGCTAGTGTTATTTTCAGGGTTGCTTTTCTCACTTTAAAGGAGAAAAAAAGACAGAAAGCTTGACATTTTTAAATAGCCAAATGTTTGTCTTCTATAGTTTTTCAGATATTTATTGTTTCTAATACTCCTTCCTTTAAAAAAAATATCAATTAATGGGTAATTTGTTTCTTGATGAGAAGCACCAATCAAATACTGCTTTATGGTAGCAAGTACCTTTAAATCCACCAGATAATTAAGGAATAACAGAATTATCCCCCATCAAACTATTTTTTTTTTTTATTAACTCAGTTTGAGTCAAAAAGTGCATAAAAATGCAAAAATCCTTATTTTTTATGTTTTTTATAAATAGGTGGTAAAAAAAATCTTACTTTAGTCTGTGTCTGGCCAGTTGGTTCATCTATAATTTCAACAACTACCTTCTGGCTCTCCGGGCTCTTTGGCTCAGTCACTGATTCAACAATAACTCTATGGAAAGCATTGCCATCTTCATCCATCATGTTTAACAACAAGCTATTCTCAACTAATTCTCTCTCCAGTGCAGCTTTTTTTCGACTAAAGCTCCCATCTGCACAAACACTGCACCTTAATCAGCATCCATCATTTTTCTTCCCATCACCAGCAAACCAACATTATCACTCATCTTTGACTTTTCTAAAAACTCTGTCAACACTCCCCTCTTTTTACCTTATCACCTGCCCTCTCCTCCTTGAGATCAGCCTCCATCGGCCATCACAATGCTGTACCACATCGCCTCAGATGCATATTCTAATACCAACAAAAACACAAGAACATCTGTAGCTTTAAGGACAAATTATGACAGACGAGTATGAGGAGGTACAGACATTTGGGCTCAGCTCTGCTTCTTTCTGACTCAAAGACAGACCATGGGGGGGGGGGCTGAACTGCAGCCAGCAAGAGACAGACTCAGTACAACTTGTTCTTTCCACGTTCTGTTTGCCACCATCCTGCACTGTCAGGTTAGCAAGCAGCTAATATGACCAACAGAAATATTCCTCTTTCTAGACGTTCATTTGCAAGTGTAACAGTCAAATCAGACAGGCACCGTAGAAATAAGAAATGTATACCTTTAACAAGATATATTAATAATCTAAGCGATTCATGTGTCACATGAACTGTTTTAAGGGTCAAAAACCTGAAGGCAAAAAGACTGGGCCAATTTTTATAGGATTTATTTAGAATTCGTATTAAAAGGGGATTTCAACTACCAACAGGCAGCAGAGCTCAGTGAATATCCAGCATTTATCTTTAACGTCATAGAACTAGATCAATGGGATCTGACCGTTTTGACCAACTAACTCCTGATTAGTTCACATAAAGTTATTGGATGCATGTAGAATAAAATGTTTTCTTTTTGGGGGGTGGGGGGAGGTCAGTTGCTATACAAACTATGAAGACATGGAGTTAATAATGATTGTGTAAAATATCCAACAGAAGACATTTTCTCTCCATCTTGGTCAGTTAAAAACTAACCCAATAATTAGTGGGACATAGTTTTTTCTTACTTCTACAGATGATTTTATAAGTGTAAAAACTTTTTTAGAATAAAATATTTTACTCTGGGGAAAAAGAGAATGCTGAAAAAAGATAACATTTTACATGCATTTATTCAAATATTCATAAACTTGATATTAGTGAGAACCCTTGTGTTTGGCTGCCCCCTCTTGGTATGTGAGGCCCTTAGCATCTGCATGTTTTGCTTCTGCCTTGAGGCGGCTCTGACTCAAAATACAATTATTGAGTTTGATAGAACCCAAGGCAGTGTAGTGTCAGGTTTAAATGTAAATCGCATAAAATCAACTATATTAATATGTAAGTTAAGATTCTTTATTAGGGCCTTTTCTTTAATTCATTCTGGTCTGTTTTAAGCAATGCCTTAAAGACATCCCTTTACATCTGTCTAATGTGGATTATCTAATTTTTTTACACTGAACCACACTATTTCTTTACCCAATTTGTAAAGGTCTAAACTCAATTAAATGTCCTAAATCTTGGGTTATGACAGCCATTCTATTGTTTAAACTGACATTAAAAAAGAGATTGTCTTTTTTTCCCTCTGGAAAATATGTCCAATTTAAAAATTAAAGTTTACCTATTTCACCCCACCAGCCTTCCTCAACACTTTAACTCATAAACCACAGAAACCCTCACTCTCCTTCCTTGACCTATAAATTATGTTTTCTCCCTTAAGTTTGAAACTTGACGAAACAACCGTTTAGTAGAATTTTTGCAGCGTTCAAGGATTTTAGATTTTTATACTAATGGATTTCTGTAGGTACCTGGTATTAGCCCATTTGATCAAGTAAGGATTATTTATCCCTTCCTGTTTTCTGATTACAAATATTTCATATTTTGGTTCCATGGTACTTAAATGCCCAATGACCATTTAAAGCAGAGCTGGACACAGGAATTCCCTCCTCCTACTACGGTCGTATTTGTCCTTATGAAGGTTTTAGCTTCTGCTGTCATCCATTTTTTTTTTCCATTCCACTCTTCATTGGTTCTTCAATACAATAATATGAATGTTGCAGGAGATAATCCTTCTGTATTCTTTGTTTCAAAGAATGTTGTGCCATTTGTGAATAGCAAAGAGAACTATTGAACATATATAAAAAGAAGAGCTATTTTAAATTATTTTTTGGCTTTTTTTGCTATATTTATTTTATTGTATTAGAATCTTATTTGTAGGCGGGGAAACAAAAAAAAAATCAAAAACTGTATTTTTCATTAGTGCGAAAAACCTATTTTCTTCCTTTTTGTACAATTTCAATGTTTTAAGCGAGACCTTAAAAAGCAATATAATGATGACAATGTTTCCTGTGACTGTAACTGCATGCTGTTTGTGTTGCCTTAATGATGGCTGCATCCCACTATGTCCAACTGACCCTTTTCTGGTTTCCCTCTCCCCTAAAAAGAAAAAAAAAGAAAAAAATCAAACCCACCACCCAAACTCCTGTCTCCACCAAAAGCCAACTTTCATTTCATGGATTCCCAATCCCATGTGATCCAGTCCTGACCAATCAAGTCCAGTGCAGTCAATAAAGCAGTGCTTTCTGTGTACACAAAACCCTTGGTGTCTTTTCATCACACAAACACACAAAGTAAGGACTCACGTTTCGTATCACGTAACATTTCTGTTCTTTGTGTCTTTAGTTCTTTTACCTTAAATCTGCCAGGAAACAAAATGATGTTGACTCCAATAGAAGAAGGGTTGAAAGATACTTAAATTGCTGCTAAATAATAAAAAAAGAGTTACAGCTATTTAGACAGCAGGATTTTTTAGACATAGATTCAGGGGAAATGTTCAGTAATTATGCAAAACACTCCTGATCAAAATCTTAAGACCAGTCAAAAAATTGCAAGAGTTTACATTTTGCACTATTGGATCTTAAGAAGGTTCTAAGTAGAGCTTCACAATGTTAAAAGAAAAATCAGCGTAAGAGACAAAACCTTTTGAGCGGGGAATTAATTGAAAACTGCATTTATACTCAAACATGATTTTTTCAGCTGATCAAAAGTTTAAGACCATAGTTAAAAAAAAAACAAAAAAAAACGACATGCTTGATGCCAGTGTTTCCAGGAGGCTAGTGGGAACGTTGCTCCAAGTGTTGAAGATGGCTTTACGAAGGGCATCCACTGTCTGGAACTAATGTCCTTTTTTTGTAAACTTCCCTTGCCATCCATCCCCAAATGTTCTCAGTTGGGTTTAGATCCGGGAAACATGCAGGATGGTCCAAAAGAGTGACGTTATTCTCTTAGAAGAACTCCTTTGTCAGGCAGGCATTGTGAACTGCAGCATTGTCCTGTTGAAAAACCCAATCATTACCACACAGACGGGGGCCCTGAGTCAAGAAGGATGCCCGCTGCAACATCTCCACATAGCCAGCTGGTGTTTGACGCTTCTGCACAACCTGAAGCTCCATTGTTCAATTGAATGAAAACGCACCCCAAATCATGATGGCGCCCCCACCACTGTGCCATTTAGAAAACATCAGGCGGGATCTCCCTGTCATGCCAGTAACGTTGGAAGACATCAGGACCATCAAGGTTAAATTTGAAAGACAACTTTCTTCCACCTTTCAATGTCCCATGTTTGGTGTATCCTTGCAAAGTCCAAACGGGCGTTGAAGAGGACGTGGCCTTTGAAGACGTGTTTTGTTTCTGAAGCCCTTCTCTCGCAGATGGCGTCTGATGTTTATTGGGCTGCAGTCAGCACCAGTAATGGCCTTAATTTGGGTAGAGGATCGTCCCGTGTCTTGACGGACAGTCAATCTGATCCTGCGGCTCAGAGCTGGTGACATTTTTTTGGGTCTACCACTTTACTTTTTTGTTCCATAACCCTCAGGATCATTTAAAAAATGCAAGATGACTGTCTTACTGCGTCCAACCCCAGCAGCGATGGCACATTGTGAGAAACCTGTCTTATGCAGCTCAACAATCCTACCACGTTCAAAGTCAGTGAGCTTTTTTGCTTTTGCCATCAGGCGGTCTTGACAGTGTAAAGACTTCACAGAAAATGACATCTAATCCAGATTTTTGCACAGCTTTTGGCTTTTAAAGACTATGGTCTTTAACTTTTGATCAGCTGAAAAACTCATGTTTGAGTGTAAATACAGTTTTCAGAAAATTCCCCGCTCAATAGGTTTTGTCTCTTGCACTGATTTTTCCTTTTAACGTTGTGAAGCTCTACTTAGAACCTTCTTAAGATTCAATGGTGCAAAATGCTAATTCTTGCAATTTTTGGACTGGTCTTAAGGTTTTGATCAGGAGTGTGTTACACTTATCACAAAAAGGAGGAAATAGTCAAGAAAGGCGTCATTTTTTTTGAAATATTCTGAAGGGTAAGATTGTGTCAAATTAATAGCCTTTCTAAAGACGGTCCTTACAATAAATTCCTCTTGATTTATATATAAGCATAACTTCACACTGGAAAGTTAAAAATCCAAATTTCATTTGAGTACACGCATTAGAAATGAATGTAATAATTAAACAGTGAAATACGTTTTAGCAGCCTTAGGATACAAAAATGAATAGGGAGTCAATATTTCTTAAAATAAGTGTATTTTGCCTTGTTTTGTGCAGGTAAGACAACTTGCCAATGGAATAAGATGATTAACTTTTTGAAATCAAAGAACAAATGGTAAAAATACTAATTCTATTGGAAGATCACCTTATCTACCTCTTTATATAAGGAGCAAACACTCCTAAGTATTATTTACTTATTTATTAGTCAGCTTTTGCAGTGTAATCATATACAGGAGAACTAGGTACTGTATATAAAAACAAGCAAATAAAGGAGCTTTGAAAAAAACTACATCCTTTCTATATGAACAAAAGCAGACTTGATCATTTTAATTCTCTTAGACAATATAGCAGCAGCCTACAATTTTGTGATAAAGTCCAGGAAATCTAGTAAATGATTAAACAAAAAAGGGATGGAATTCAATAATTACTTCAGCTGCAAAGCATGGAGATTTCATCTATCAATACTTTCATCAAAATGTTTCGTTCTTAGCAGAGGTTGGGAAATAAAAAAAGTGCAAACGTGTGTTTTATAAAACTAAGAAAGAGCCCATCAGCTCATTTATAGGTCCTATGTCATGCTTTTTTAAGCCTTTCAAAGTACCTATAGAAAAATCTATGATTAATCCATTTAGCACTACAGAGTATTCATTTGTTTTGAAATAAAGTTTTCTCCTTACCCCAAAGTGAAACATCTTTCTTCACAATTAATCACCTCTGTTGTCTGGATACCTGCTAAAAAAAGCTACTTCGTCTAAAGTTTGAGCTGGAAGATCGTACGCTGCCTCACATCTCTCCTTCCTGTTTGTTTACAGTACATAACCCTTTGGTTAAGGTAGGTGCTTCCTATGGGTGGGGGCAATTAAAGGAAGGCACAGAGATACGTGAATCAAACAAAATACATGATTGTATTTTGTATGAATGTGCAGGATTGCGATAAAAGAAAAGCATTACGACATTAAAGGGTAAAAAAAAAAAGTTGATTTTATAACTTAAGGGCCTTTTAAAAACCTTATACTGGCTTCTTGTATCTTAAAGCAGAGTTGGTTTTATAACCCAACCCTGAGTTTAGGGAATTTCAGATTTGTATTATTTTCAATTATCTAGTATGGAAAGAAGTTTTAAGTTCCTAACGTTTCAGTACAGTAAGGCTGTATGTAAACCATATTCCTAACATGCAGTACTTCATGCTATTTTAATCGAGCATTGTTGTTGATTTTGTTGAGAGCAATTAGACTTGGCAGCACAGTAACATTTTCCCTACTAAATGAAGAGATTTTCAAAGATAAAACTGAACAGTGGTGTTTTTAAGCTAAAAAAACAACAACTGTATATTCAGTCTAATAAAGAAAACCAAGACTCTGTCTGGTACAAGACTACTTTTGAAAGAGGGAGAAGTTGAGAACAGAGAATAGTGAATTATACGTACACATTTCCCCCTTTAGGATCCCAAAAAGATTTTCACACTGCAGGATATTCAGGTTAAAAGGACAAATTTTAAATGACAACTGAAGCCTAAAGCAGCATTATAAAATCCATCAGCCGACACATTATGCACACCGTTTACTGCTCATCTCTGATTCTTCATCAAATGAATTGATTACCTTAATTACCAGGCATGTGAAGCTGAGGAATGGCAGCTGTTTTCTTTTGTCATTTTTCTTGCCAAAAGTTTGTCACATCTGGGAGGAAACAATTTGCTAACTTGTATCTTCTAATAAAGGGCAACACTAATTAGCAGCCCTTACTGAACAAGGCAAGCTACAAAGTTAAGCAACACCCTTAAATATTTGGCATTCCCCATGAATGAATGCGTGGACAGCTGGCAGCATCTACCCATGAGGAGCAGGAATAACTAAAGCTCCAGTTTTGGCCTCTTAAAGACAGACAACTAACATAACTGTTAACACAAAGACACAAACGACAATCTATAAACATGTTACCTTTCACTTACTAAACTGTAAGTGGCACCTATACCCTGAACAATCACCAAACAGCTAAATTATCAATATGTGAACAATGTGCTCATTATTTTTCAACTTTTTGTGTGAAATTCTGGAAAATTGCTGTTTTTATATTGTTTAAAACACCAGTATGATGACAAATTTTCACTGAAGATTAAGGTAAGTGTTTTGGGGGGGAAGGTTTTAAAAAAGTGAGTTGGGGGGATGTATTCATTATTTTCAAAACCTGTGAAGAGCAGACAGGCTCAGAAGCCACATGGGAAGTGTTACACCCCCGAGGTCTACGGCCTGAGGGGCGGAAACATTAAGCTGTGTCCAGAGAAAAGAAGTGGAATGTAAAATGATTTATTACAAAAAGAATGATTTCACAAAAACACCATACAAGACAAAACTAAAAAGCTAACTAATTCAAGAATGGCAAAATGCAAATTAAATGTTCAAACAAATCAGTCTTAAAAAAAAAACTCAAAATGACCCAAAAGAAATACAAACAGAATAAGCAACAACAAAACAAATACTGACAGCAGAACAAAACCTCTTCCTACAAGCTGCCCCACTGGAGGAATGATTTCAGGAGCCTTTTATAGGGAGCAGGTGAGGCTCATTAACGTCTGATTGGTTCTGCTGGTGC
>JAUZNJ010037801.1:0-37525 GCA_034780135.1 Jordanella pulchra | reverse complement strand
CAAGTCAAACATATTTCAGTTAAAAATATTTGACTAAACCAGTGAAAATCAACTAAACTAAGTTACTATGTAAAAAATTGATAATCATTGAATTGATAATCATGATCAATAAAAATATGCGATGATATCAGTTCAGCATGGATTACATGTTTGTGAACCAAAGTTTATCATTTCGTCAAATATTTTATTAAATCATTTGCTATTGATTATTAACCTTTTGTGATTGTTCATTGGGAATAGTTAAAGGTAAGGTGGGCTCCTTTAGGCTTGGCTTATGAAAAGAATTGTGCTTTCACAACAGTAAACAATCAAAAATAATCGAAAACCTACATTGTTTAGTTGGAAACACTTGCCATAACTTTGCCAGACCTATAACCTCTGTTGAGCTCCCCTTTGGAAAGGTTAGACATTCAATCCCCTGCTGTCTCAGACGCTCCAGTCTCTGGTATCTCAAAGTTTCCTGTAAACTCAGAGAGAAATGTTGCAGTAGGTCTGTTTTGCAAGAATCTACTCTTATATGTCCATTTTAGCCTTTGATTGGACTGTAAACTGTGGTTCTGAATGTGTTTTCAATACTGCTTAAGTTGAGCAGGGGTTGAGGAATGTTGGCTTTCTTCTCCCTGATGTGTCTCTCTTGAAAGAGAACACGACAAAGACGAGAGTCTGTGAGGCGATGCCTTGGTCCCGAAGCACAGTGAGGAGCAGGTTGCCATGTCCTGGTGGGAGTGTCTTGTGATGGTATTGTCAGGGGGAGTTTGCAGCAAATTGGTGACGAGAATAAACATTGTTCTCCACCAAAGTTCAAAGGTAACCAGCCTGGACGTTCGTCTTTAATTTCCAAAGTTAAAGTCATTGCTCTGGCATAACAACCGGTTTACTTAAACCAGGAACTCAAAGTTAAAGTGTTTGTACTTGTAGCTTAAGCTATATTGAGATAGGATCACAATTTTTATCTGCTAGGTCAGGATTTCCAGAGCAGAGTGGTTCTTTGGCTGTCTTTATATATTTGATGTTGTACTATTGCCCTTTTTTCTTTCTTTTTTCTTTTTCCCTGTTCCCAAATTTAAAAAAAAATGCTGGCCCCATCTTTGTCCACCTGGTAAAAATTTGTATCAACTGCCAATGATATCGACCATAAGACCAGAAATACAAACTGCTTCAGAGTGCTTTGTTTAACTCAGATAATGTATTCATCATTCAAACGGTAGGCAAAACTGCTACTCAAGGAAACTTTTGTTACATAAAACCAAGGCTATGAAAATATGTGTAAAAAAAAAAAAAAACTAAACTAATGAGTCTACACTAAAAACACTGCAAGTAATGATCAGAATTTCCCACAGAGACAATATCACAATCTCTGTCATTTGTTCTATTTCCTAACAAACTTGCATTATATAGCAGATAGTTACTGAGCCTCCTAGATATTCCCTCAAAGATGTGCAGTGTTTTTTTAATAGCAAAGGAGTATTTTGATTCCGTTGGAGAGTTTTAATCAAACTCATTGTTGATATAAGTAAAAATGAATGTATTTTTGTTTTGTTTTTTGAGAGTTTCTGTTTTTCTACTATTGTTTCAAGATGTTTACTTCTGTCTTGCTTCTTTGACTAGAGATCACCAAGGGACTCTGTGGAAAAACAAACAAGTTCTTGACACAAGCCTTATTAATTTATAGATTAGCTCAATGGGAATATAAATGTGAGATTAGCTGATACAGAAAACATTTAGTTGAATCTAAGCCTCTTTATCTACCTCATACAGTTTTTTAGCTATCATACAGTAATCCCAGTGGATCCTACTGCTGTTCTGGCACTTTCCATCAATCAGGCTTAGATTTCAACACCACAGGGATACAGATTCAGTCAAAAGATGAGTGGGGGCTGTCTATGAGTTAATGAATAATTCCTTTAAAAATGAGACTCTACTGCTGCTACAACACTTCAAGTATGAGATGAGAAAATCTTATAAGCTTCTTTTAAAAATATTACCAAAATATTTTTAAAGTATGGGTAAAAAACAAAAACATACAGATGTTAACTGAGAGCATAAACAGTTCATTGACTAAACATGTTATCTAAAGCTCTATTTAAAGATCTCAGATGTTGCTTTGAGATAGAGATTTAGTCACAGGACACTGAGCAAGAAAAGACTGAGTAACAGCCTTGAATAACATTCACCTTGCAAGACAATGCATAAAAAATATTTCTTTGCCAAGGAAAGTAAATGAAAAAGAGAGCTTTGTGAGGGGTGCTGCCCACGTAAAATTTCTTAGATAACAGCTTTTTTAGTAGCCAACATGATTTTATTATAATAGATATGCCTCTGTCTGTGGTTTAAATCTAAGGTTTCGCGTATTTCTAAATGTATTGCCTTTATTGTTAAAAAAAAAAAAAAAAAAGAGTGAAAGAAACGATATATAGCATCCCTAAAAGAAAGAAATATTGACTAGTGGATCAATTTATCAGTGTATTTTTCTCACTGAATTCATTGAAACAAATCCTCATGTTCATTCTTGTATTTTATCGTGTTCTTCCTATTCCTACAAAACTGCTGTCATCATTTTTTGGTACATATCAATAACTTTCTAAAGGAGGAACGTGCTCCTTTCTACTAAATTAGATTTTAACCAGTATTTGCTCATACTAGGATTTTTCCATTAGTTGGCTTACTGCAATTTTACAAAATTAAATAATTTATTTGAACTTAAATCATTTAATATAATACTAGGTTATTTATGGTAGAAAATGATGTTTAAGAAACTGCATACGAAAGGATTTTAGTGTTTCTTCTCTAAGTTTCTAACAGATATTTCAGAGACAAGATTAAAAAAAAAATCAGCAGGTAACAGAAAGAAGAAAATGTACTGTGCTTTCAGTCCCAGGGGATTAACCAGACAGCCGTGATTCCTGAAAGGGTTTGCTTGTACTAATCCTAATACGGTCAACGAGGGTTGTTTTAAAACACTACAGAAATAAACTTCAGCTTGACTTAAAAAAAAAAATCACTGAGGATTAGATGACCTGAATTTTCCACTTCTAACATAGAACAGATTGTTTTGCCCTAAGCTTATATGACAGATGTGTTTATGATATTCATTTCTTAAGTATTTATTTAAAACCATGAGTTTTACACTTTTATTTAAGACTTAACATTCACATTTTAGTCTGTATTACATCTACAATTGAAACCAGCAGGTTAAAACACTATGTAAAGTAAAACACATGGCCCTTTGTTTCTCAATGTCTGACATAAACCACAATCTATTTAGTCATGAGTCAGTTAGGGTTAACACAATTATGTTAATATGATTTTTGATTGTAGAACTTCGAACAAAAGTTTTGGGATTCCTTCCACAAACTCTCACTACAGTTTGATGAAGATCTGTGCAGTTTTTCCTGACAACCCTGCGTAGGCTTTGCAGGTTCTTTTTCAGCTCTTCCAAACATATTCTCTGTGACAGAGATCAGAGTCTTCGGATGTCCACTCCAAACACTGAATACAATGTAATAAATATGAAGTCTAAATTTGTAATCTTACTTCAAATCAAAACAGTAAGAATATCTAACAATTAATTTCTATAGCTAATGGAAAAAAGAAAACATTTTAAAATAGATTTAAAATTAAAATCCATAACTTTTAAATTAGATTTAAAGGTTATGGAATTACTTACAAATAAGACTGACTCTATTAAAAAAAAAAAAATCAGATAATTGGCGCCCCTATAAATGATGGTTCATCTCTGGAAGGTGAGGCAGCATTGGCGGTAACTATAGAACCTTAACAGTGTTTGGACCGTTCTGATTCATTTTAGCTCTCAGAGTTAGTTTTTTTTATTTTACAATAGAAGAAAGGTTCTGGTAAATATAAATGCATGCAGCACAAATCCTGTTCTGTTTTTGTTCCTTACCATTTGTAAATCTACTTTCATGGTCAAATACTAAATTCTAAAGTTTGGATAAAGATTTATTTAAAAAAACAAAAAAAACAACAAATAAACAAGTAATTTCTATTCTAACATAATGTTCTATTCTAAATCTCAAAGATGTTGTACAGTAGTTCTCCAATTGAAACATGGGCCACTTAATGCTCAGCAAAGATCTGTCCTGAAGTTTGCCTGAAGTTTGAATAAATGGTCATGTTCTACTAAGGAGTGCGATTTATTTATTTCTTTACAAATATCAGAATTAGATGGGAAGAAATATCAGCAGTAGGATTAACATTTTATAAGTAAGTTTCCATTTGTGATCTAAACAAGGTTTTACTAATGCTGAAGGGTTAACACCTAGCATTACTTTTCATAGCTTAAGTTTACCTTTAGGTTGCTGAACGTAACTCAATCAGTTAATAATATTGTCATCAAAACAATTTGATTTGAACTGAGAAAACTGTTTCATTAAAGTCAAATCAAATTATTATTTTATCCAATTACATTATTTAGGCTATAGCAGAATAATATAGAGTTAAGAATAGCGGAGAGTCATAGAAATGATAAATCATTCAATCCAATATTCCTCATTTAAATCAGATCCTCCGTGAAAGCTAATATATGTTGATGTTAGTTTACGACCTGCTAATCAAACAAAAAAATAAATAATGGAAAATTTGTTCTTGAAATTGGGTGACCGTATAGAGGGTCATATCTTTTAATTTCAGAAGTTAGCAACACAAGTATGAGTAATCCTAATAAGCTACTATATTATCAGAAAAATTGTTATAAGCTTGAGGAAAATAATAAATAATCGCTTTGTCAAAAAGTTGTGACAAGGTAATAGACTGCGTGCAGGGTAAAATCATGTATAATGGGGTGTTTAACCATTGGATTCATATTTACGTGTTCCTGATTTAGATTATTACAGACAGATTTTCTGAGTAACATGTCTCAAATAATGATAATTCTAGAGTAAGAAATATGAAGTTGATAATTTTCTGGCCACGGTGAAGTAATTACCAGCTGCCTTCATGTGCTGCCCCCTGCTGGTAAAATAGGATTCTGTCTCCCTCTCTACCTCAAGGTAAGGGTGAGTTTGTTAACCTGGTCAGTAAAGAAGGCTGCTTCATTTAAAAAAAAAAAGTCATGTTAAAATTTATAGAAAATCGATGATATAGAAATTTATATGTAATTAAGTCATCTAAGATGTATTTCTACAGTGAAGAACAACAATATACGGTAAGACAGCACATAAAGCCAACAGTACCATTATTATTATTATACTATTTGACCAACAATTTGCAAAAAAAAGTGATAAATTAAAAAAAATTGTTTTTCAAGACAAAAACCAGCCAGTACTTAACTATTGAGACGCCACCAATAATTTTGTGGACATTTATTTATTTTTTTAACTATTGATTAGTTCAAGCTGGTAAGGATAGCAGCATTATCCATTAGGAAAAAAAAAACTTAAATTACATTGATTGCATTCTATGTTTTTAGACAAAATGAAATACATCTATGGAGGTAGTGATCTTCATCAAAATATTTAGAATTAGCTGAATGAAAAACATTTTTCAAAAAAGTGGGTAGACTTTTGTTAAATTATGAGGCCATTCTTTTGACTTTTTCACAGTTTTGACTCCTTATTTTATTTCTTTATTTAATTAAATGTACATATTCTTTATTCAGAAGGATTTAATATTCATTGTTGCACTTATGCATGGGTTTCTGAGATGTAAAAAACAGCACCAATAATTTCTGGACCTTCTCAACCTTTCAGTAGTGTACAGTTCCACAAAAGATCTTGAAGTTTAAACATGCTACCAATTGCAGTAAATTGCAGTCTCTGGAAATAAAGCTCCACTATTTTAAAGTGATGTTCCTGAAATTTGCATTATTAAGGAAAACACATACTTGGAATATAGGTTATAAAAGATTAAAAGGACCTGACTGTACAAAGGAGAAGAGTAGAGAGAAAAATACAGCTTGAAATACCCAAGATGGCACAGTGAAAATAGTATGAGTGGGAGACAGTAGTTATAATATTAAAATAGGATGTTTGTCTAAAATAAAAGGAGGAATGGAGAGAACTTTCTGTATGTTCGGTTTGTGGTCTCACCAATATTCTCTCATTTCATCATGTGGACAAAAGCTCCAAGACAAAATAATTTTTTTGGGGAAAAAAAAACATTTAGATTGAATTTAATTTCCCCTTAAAACCTTGAAGAGGAATTATTTATAGTGTGATTATACCCTAACATTCTCAGGTAACTATGGTTAAAAAAAAATAAAAATACAGAGCAAATCATCAAAACAACATCAGGACATGGTAGGGGCTGTATCATGCTGTGGGGTTCATCAGGTAGAAGTGGAGTTTTAATTTAAGCAATAGATTTAAAACAGCCTAACAACAGTCAGATGTCTTTTGGAGATAGAGAAAGATGTACATTTTTATTTTCTATTTTTACAGTTATCTGAATGAATCCTTTGTATGGATGTCTAAAGCACTGAAAACTGAAAAGCTACATTAAAGCTTGCTACTTTTTAAAAATTATTTTTCTGTATCATTCTTGTCCTCTAAGATATAAACTCTGATAACCTTAGTTTAAAGAAAACAGTTTTATAAATGTATGCTAGTGCTGTTATTGATTTTTACTAAGTTCAATCATCTTTCAAGCTATAAGTTGGTAGTTAAAGACCAAGGCATGTGAAATATTACTACACTAGCCAAAACAAGAACCATGTGCAGAAAAACTAAATATATTTATGACACAAAATGTTGTCTTCTTTCTGAATCATATCAACATTTCCATAAAAATGTAACATTTCCTCCCTGTTATCTCATAGCTGATCTAGCTTATGTCAACAAGCAAAACAATGTGGTTAGTCCAAGTATTTCCTGTTATGTTGGCTATGTGGCTTCGCTGCCATTCTTTTGCTCTTCAGTCTTAAAAGCCTTTCATGCACTCAGAAAAGTATTTGAGATTTCAATTACCAAACCTGTAGCATATCCAAAACCTTGTCTTTTTGTTGTTTTCTTTGTTTGTCTCTTAGAAGCAAAAGGCCTGAAAATAGCTGAGCAATTGGGTATACTTAAACAATAAACCACATTCCTCTTTGGTGGCATGCTGGTATTGATGTTACTGCTTGTAAGCTCACAGAGTGTCTCCGTTTTTATATTAAGAAAAAAGCAAATAACTGCACTATTGCTGTATATGCTGTATGTATATACCGTAGAATTATAATGTATCATTTTGATAAAAATGGTTTCAAATTTGAGTTAGTAAAATGGATACGTGCAGGTAGGAGAAATGGTCAGGTCTCGTTTTTACCGTCTTAGGTAACTAGAGAAGGTTAAGGCCTTTAAAACAGATCCTCAAACATCTGTAACGGTTTATTTTGGAGTCAGCCAGCCCTCCCTGAAACATCTCAGGGAACATCAGTGCTTTATGTCTACATAAAAAGTGATTAAGTTAGTGTTGCATGATATGAGAGGATAATTAAACTAATATAGCAACTTTTCGGATGTCCTGCCAGTGATGAAAATAACTGTGTTGCCTTATCCAGCAGAGGGAGCTCAAGAGCCCCTTCATATTGTGTTCTTGTAACGTTTATAAAAAAAGCAGCTTATAATTAGGTAATGTTTAAATGTAACTTGAATTAATCTTGAATTTAGCTGTTTTGAAAAGATACTAAATCTAATTGAATTAAGTTTTATGAGCAACCTCTTAGTCTTTAACTGCTTTATTTTGTGACATTTTAATTTATTTTAAACCCTTGTGCTAAATAAATTCTACTTGTTAGTACAAACTATTTTGTTTATGTTTTATTTAGCTATATAATGTTTTATTTGTCATTTATTCGTGTAATTTTCCTTTCCATTCTAGTGCACAACCTCCGTGCCTCTACAAACTGCACTCTTGAAGCTGAAGACTTCAGGTGAGTTTGGAGTATTTGTAAGAGTCAACAGCGTTTGTTAAAATTAATTCAGTTTACCTAAAACAACAAAAAAACATAAATAATAACCTTTCTAAAAAAAAAAAAAAAAAAAAAAAAAAAAATTTAGAAAATTTTAGTCTTAAAGTAAACTCTTATAGCTATAACATTAAACAAGATTTAAACTAAACTTCTCAACAAGGTTTGTAACTTCCCGATTAAAGGAAGCATAAGAGAATCAGGAAGGAATTTACTCGGTGTGTCTAAACAACAAAAAATGACATAAATCCATATACCAAGCTAAAATAAGCAGAATCTATTCAGTTAGTGCTGTACATTTAACTCTATGGTTAAACTTGCCTTGCGCACCACCTAGTGGTAGGATTGTGCACTTATCCTGCCATAAAGCATTACATAACTCTACACCTCTACGTACACACCGTTATGTAATGTCATACATAATATTTGAAAAGTGTTTTAGCTATAACATGAGAAAACATACAATCAATAAAAAGTCCTAAATTATTATACATGATAGGAAAACGATATATATATATATATTTTTTTTTTCTGGTCCTCCTGCATTGAGGTGTACTATGCCTTTTGCCCAGCCTGCCAGAGATAGGCACCAACCCCACTGAGGAAAGTGATGGATATGTATATATAATGAATATTTGTTTTCCAATGGTGCAGCAGGACAGGGAATGTAATAAAGTGACACAAGAATTGAAGCCATTGTTATTGATCATTTAATGATGATTCATTTTACATTTAGAGAACCCAGTTTCAACCCCCACAACAGGTAGTTGAAGCAGAGGGAGACATTTTTCTTTGAATTATTATTTCAGACAAGTTAAACTCTTCCTACAATAGACATCTTAGTTCCAACACAAAGTGTAAATTTCTCAATCATTAAACTTTCTACATTGTCTTCAATTTCACAGTAAACTGGACCACTTCTACCCAATAATCTTTACTATAGTGCTAGCTTTTGAGCAAAAAAAAATTTTTTTTTTCTTCTTACAGTTTTTAATCTATCCAATAATGACTTGCAAAAGTATGGCCACTCATTTTTTTTTTGTTTGTTTTTGTTTTTTTTTTTTATTTAACAAATGTGCAAACCCCTTTACAGATATTGCTCTGCTGTGCTTAACAGATCCTTCAAAAGAAAATCAAATTTTTCTCAATAGAATATTACAGGCTCATATTTTGTGAAGCGTGTTTAAAAAAATAAACAGTCTCTCAAAAAAAAAAAAAAAAACCTTTTTTGGTTTCCGTTTTTGACCCTCAAGTACTTTAAACTTTAGAATTTTGCTTTGGACACCGATGATGTATAGGATCTCCTATACTCTAAGTCAGGGGTAGGAATGTTTCATTTGGGCTTTTAATTACATATTTATAGCAGGTTTTTCTCTAAGATGGAATAATATGACAAACAGCTTTAAATATTTTATAGGAGCAAGATGCAAAGTTTAAATTCATAGCTGATTGTCTCAAACACGAAGCTGTCTAAACTGGCTGCCTTGAATTTTAATCCCTTTTAATAGATCAGCTATGTTTTGTCGGACTTCGTTTCAGATCAACCAGAACTGAATGTCAAAGGCGACCTGAGGATATCTGTAAAAATGCAGCTTGTATTAGAGAAAAACTCTACGCAAAGTAAGCGCCCCCTAAGCCTAAGAAGTATTTTTACAAATGATTGAATCCATGAGGAGTTTGGCCTCATATTTGATTTGTTTCCAGGGTTTACCAGCTCCAACATCTGCTCATTCCACAGCCTCTTAGATTTAAACTCACTCTAGCACCCAAGTATGTGTGAGCTTAACATTATGAAATGTGAGGAGGGTATCCTCCTTCAGGACGTTCTGCTAGAGAGCAGAAATCATGACTTTATTAATTAATAATGACCTGATGCAAAAGAAAAATGTAAAGCAGACCAAGACCATTGCACCACCACCATGCTTTGGTAAAGCCAGATGCACCTGGAAACCTTCTCTGCTGCTCCACATTGTCCAAGAAACTTGTTAAACAGGTTCCAAAGAGTCTGGGTTTCTCACATCAGTCTCAACTATGACTTATCAACATGACCGGTATTGAAAAATATTTGTTAAATTGAATTAATATTTTAAGGGGGAACATTAGTTTAGATGTTTTCCCTAAATAAATGACAGAAATATGAAAGCTGCATATTGTATTTAAGATAGTGTTAAAATAAAATTTGGAACAAAATAAAACCTACTAGAACTGAGAAAAAAAAGTCAAATACTTAATTGCAACACCCAGGATTTTTAGTATGTTTATTCATTTGCATAAGATTTTGCTTCGTAGGAAACACTAGTTGTGTATTTTCCTTTACAGTTGGGTTCCAAAGCTATTACTGCCAATGACAGATATTATGTATGTAGAAATATATTTTTTTTAATCTAATTTTAATCCTGCAAGTTATTTTCATTGGTTAGAATTCTGCAAATAAAATTCAGATTAATTGGGCCGATCGTTCATTGCAAACATTTATTACATTTTTTTTTTAATGATGCAAACAACAGCAAGTCCCATCAATGTTGGAACAGCTCATTACTTAGTCTTGAGGGAATGAAAGAGACACAAGGACAGAGACAGATTAAAGTATATTATGCACATATCCATTGTTTCCTTTAAAAAAAAAAAAAAACAAACAAACAAACAAAAAAAAAAGACATGACAATCATCTCTAGTTGGTAATTTTGGCATCGTCTCCCCTCTTATAGAGTCAATGATCCTTGAAAATAATCAAAAGAACAAGGCATGCATAATAGTTCCTGTTAATGCACATATTCCAAAGGATACCACTTAGAAGTAGAAAATCCATGTACGATGTTTGTGTACATTTCATATATATAATATATGGTCCCTTTGTCAGAGGTGTCCTAGGCCTAGCCGTCTCTGCTGTGTTCACTTGGTCACTAAATTCACCCTGTAAAACTGTCTCACTTGCTGCATTACTTCTAATATTGCCTAATCTTTATCCGCCGTCTGTTTATTCCTCTCCTCATCTCTTATGGCATGTTATAATCAGCCCATGTATTGCAAAGTTTTTATTACTTTAAATATCCATCTTTGCATCGGCTGACCCTTATATCTACATAATTTTAATCAAACATTGCCAGAGTTGTAGCCAGTATAATTTCCTATTTAAAATGAGAAAACAACCCACCCTCCCCCTTTTTAGTAGGATTACAATCCGATGGGTGTTTTTAAAAAAAGGGAACCTGCTAACTATTTGGACCCATTCAGAGCTATTCTGTCGTTAAGACAGAAGCTTGAAACCAATCTGTGTCAACTTCCACTAAAAGATATGAGTCTAATTTATGATACACTAAGATAAATGCACTGCTCCTTTCATATACTCAGGTGAAACAGCCAAATGTGTGATGATGAGGGCTGTGTACGTGGCTGCGTCTTTAATTTACTCAAACCATGTTGAAGAGAGGGAAAAGAAAGAGGAAAAAAAACAGGTCAAAGCAAAAACACTGTGATTAAATACAAATGTGGAATGAACTTTTTATCTGTTTAAAAAAAAAAAAAAAAAAGTGTTCTGCTATGTATATAACTATATAGCTGTCTCTCACTTGCTCCAGGGGAGCTGAACAAGGGGGAAGGCGGCTGATTTACCAATAGAATCTTACAGAGATTAATTTCATGAGTCTATCATCACACTCGACAAATGGCAGCGAGGAAGAAGAGGGACGGGACAGCAAATGACAGACGTAGAAAAGATTCTACCATTTGAATGGGAACCCCTCTGCCATGGGGGGGAGGGGCAAAAAAAAAAAAAAAGAAAAGAAAATGATGAATGTGCGCAAACATGTATGAACGCAGTAAGTGCGGAACCAAATGTTCGACCAACAAAAGTCTATTGGGATCGAGTCGTACTGGTTTCTCTGAAGGCGGAGGCAGACTTGATTAACCGAACATGGGGCTGAGTATGATGGTAATGATGGTGATCGTGGGCGTCTCGATTGGCTGGTTTTGGCGCCCCCTAGACGGTAGTGTCGCAGATGGCGGAGAGTTGTAAGACAGCCTCTTTAGTCGATGTACTGGGAAAGCCAGCGGAAGCCTTCGCCATAGCCCTGCCTCTTCAACACGCTGCACATGAACACCTCCAGTGGTCTTGTGTTCAGCTCCTTCATAGGAACATTGCCCTAGAAGGAGGGAAAAAAAAATTAAAAGGAGGACCCGTCCATTGGAGGAAGCAAGCACAACTGCATGACCAAAGAGATAAAAACTGCAAATCCTACAATTTAACCTATAAATGACAGAACTACTAAACTGGCTTTTCATGAACTGTGAATGATCGGAGCGTACATGTCTCAGTCGCACAGGCAGTAGAAGACTATCTGAATCCGACATCACATCCAGGTGAAAATTACAAACTGCCAGATATACTGAATGGTTAGTGCCTCGTTAATGCAGGTTTGTGCAGTTAAAATGACCAATCATGTTCATTAAAATCTGATTTGAACCAAAGTGGTCCACTTTACATAGTTCTTTGTTAGTGCAACTAAAACTTTCGTTGGGGGTGGGGGGTGTCAACAGAGTTGGTATCTATGGAAACAGGTCATAGGGCCTTTCTGTAGTTCAGGTCAGTGATTAAAGGGTAATTTAAGATTTGTGATTCTTATTAGTCTTCTAAACTTAAAAAGGGGCAGAAGCTGTGTACTAACAGATATGCTTGGTTTGCTTACCTTGCCTGTCGTCTGTCCGTACAATCCAAAATATTCCCTCAGCTTCTCCTCACTCACAGCTTCGGGTCTGTCAATTTTGTTGCCGAGGATTAAGATAGGCACGTTTCCAATGGTCTCATCTGTCATTAATGCCTGAAAAAGATGATAAAGAAAAAAAAAATGAGTGAGTTGGATGAATGTATACTAAAAATTAGAGTTTTGACAGATCATGTTAAACTCTCTAGGTTGTTTTAATTGCAGTCATATTAGAAAGGCCTTCCTACTGCAGACAAATAAAATCTATGGGCTGACAAAGGTGCTTAACATGTCTTTACTACAGACATTCAGAGTAGCTCCCGTTCTTATTCCAAACAATCTAAGGGGAGGCGTTTTGTTTCATTAAAAGCAAGGAAAATGGGATCTAACAAAGTACAATATTAGTGAGATGAAACATGTTTGAAATGTGTAATCAGACAAAAAAGGTGTAACATCTAATAAAAAAAGTTATATTTCTATGAGCGTAAACCAAATTATTTAGTTTTCTCTCAGTTCAAATACAGTTTTACATCCAACTTAAGGTATTTGTGTCAGTCGCAACTAACAGTTTTATGGACCTATGCAAGCGGCTGTTCATTGGTTCTGATACGAAGAAATTTTAAAAAGATGAAACCAATTTGGTTTGTTCATAAAACTCTTATCGTACTCCTGCCAAGAAACATTCTGAAGTTTTGGCCCACCCTGGAGGTGTGAATGCCCATTGAAAGAAAGCTCATGGTAGTCTTCACCCCTTCAGCAGGTTACTGGAGCAAAGCTTGAGGCACAAGTGAAGAATCTAACAATGCATAAAATCCCCCACAGAGATAAGGAAACTAAACGTTTGAGCTTTATTTCCAATTAGAGGTTCATACTAGTACACACTTACATCAAGTTCTGTTTTTGATTCAGCCAATCTCTGTAAGTCTGCACAATCCACAAGGAAGACGATACCATTAATGGCAGGGAGGTAGTTTTTCCACACTCTCCGGGCTGCATAGACAAAAGAATAAATGCTCATTTTAGCTGATCAATTTTTCTTCAGACAGAGTTTCATTTGGTATCATAAACCTGAGAAAACTTCAAATCACATAAAAATAAGAAGACACACCTTGTGCATGTCCTCCAAGGTCAAAGGTGGTGAACGTCATACCAGCGATCGTCAGCTCCTCTGATGCTGAGGAGAAAAAAAAGAAACATTTATGAGTGAGGTTGTAAACCATGTTCACACTGCTGAATTTTACTTTCAGTTTATCAACCGTACGGATAGTCTTTCCACATTTAGATAAGTGTGCATGTGAGGGCGTGCACATGTGAGAAGGTGGCAACAACTCACTGGGGTGTAAAGTTGGCACATGCTGTCCCAATCTGTCATCTTTGAGCATGTGCAGTAGCGTTGTTTTGCCAGCATTGTCCAGGCCAAGAAATACCAACTTGCCCGATTTCTTGTACAGTCCTAAAATTAGAACCATAGCAGGTTTAGACTATAAAGACAAAATACAAAATATCTTAAAAAAAAAAAAGAGGTTTGCTTCATTACAAAGGTTAAAAACACACTATGAGTTAAACCTTAAAATGAAAATAAATCACATTTTGTTTAACTTGGATTTGATCTCATTAATACAGATGGTATTCTAGCTTATTCATGTTAATATTAGTGCTACAAATAAAGGGAAGTTGGATAAACACATTTCTTGACAAAAGCTGAATATAAAAGGCCAGGCTAAGTGTTAGAGACTCATCTCTGCCAGTTCTTTTGAACTAGCAGATATTTTTAAAGCAACAGTTGACAAAAAGCATGTATGCAAATGAGTTCGCTACTTCACAGCTTCCTCTGCTGGCACGAGTAACGCTTCGAAAAAGTAAACGCTTCCTGTGCTTTAGAAGTTGACATGAGAAAACATTTTGACAGTTCTCTAAAATGGGAAAATGATTGAAGAAACCGGAAGAAATGTGCGAGCTGAGGCCACTCCTCATTCAACTCTAATCTTGGATTCCATGTATACTAATTCTGAGTAAGCACAGTGAAACTGAGTGGATTTAAAAGATTTCTGCCTGAGTCAGCTTTACTAAACGTCACCATTACTCAGTGGCTCTGTGTGACCTGTCAAACAGGGAGAACAGGAACAAAAACTACATGAGGCTTTGACAGTGAAACTAGAACAGCGCACTCTGGGGAGAAGACCTACTGGTACGCTTTAAGAGATATTCTGCTTTCAATCTACAATCTGTTAGAAATTCAAGTAAGATACAAGGAACAAAACTTTCTGAAGAATCTTTCTCCTGTTGTCATAAAATCTAGGAGTTAGAAAAACATTTATTATCCCTTTGGAATCAAAAACTTTAAAAATGTAGTCTTTTAACATGATAAAAAAAGGTAGGTTGGCATTCTCATATCAAACATTTTATTCAAGCAACCGTTGGACAAAGCTTAGAAACGAACAACTCAGCAGACACAGCTTCTTTTGAATAAGTTCCACTGCAGCGTAAATAGATTTCCAGAAACTAACTGACTTGTAAATATAATATTAAAAACACTGAACATCTGCAAAGAAAATCAGTTGGAATTTTAAAGCTCTTCTTCATTTTAATTACATAAGTATAAAGCAAAACTTATAATAATGTTAATAATATATAAATATTTAAACAGACAGCTATTTGTTTTTCTGCCTGATTTCGATCTCAGGGCAAATATCCAATAACTTGGTGGTGATTTCTTTATAACTTTACTAAAACATCTTGTTATTCTAAATAGTTTTTGTTGTATTAAACAAAGACATCATTAAAGGTTGAACTTTTACAGTAAAACTAAACACAAACCTGAATATAATCAAAAAATAATTACTGCAGCCCACAGCAGTTCTTTGGTTAATTGAGTGTGGGGATAACAACATAAGGATAAATCTGGAATAAACCATAACTCAACCATCCAAATCCTTTCTTTATGACTAAGGGTAAATCTTTTCAAAACATTTAATTTCTGAGAGAAAATGATGAATTTTATACTATAGGTGATGGTAAGTTGGTTAAGTTTAGATAGGTAGATATGAGCACTCACCTAAAAACTGTAGTACGCTATTGAAACCGCTATAAATCCAATCAAATAGGAATGACATATCCGGAGCTGTGAAATTCTGAAAGACAGAACAACAATATCCACAAGTTATTAATGCAAGGGAAAACTTAAAAAAAAAAAAAAAAAGTTCTTGATTTGTTAGTGTGGCACTATTATAAATGTTTTTTTCTTCTTGCAAGTAAATTACTGCCATACACACAGTAAACATTTTAGCAATTAAAGAGTTATGCTACTAATCTGATGAAGATCCGCAGAACAAGAATAATAAAGAACTTCAAAGAAGCGCTTCTAAACTGCAGTTCTTCTCCACATTTATCTTGACGATAGTTAATTTGTTGGAATAAGGAGATAAGCATAAATGTACCTTAGATTTAATTAAGCTTAGACCATTTTTACCAGTGATGAAATAAACAGGCATGATATTCTGTTTTGTCACAGTGGAAATAACTGAGCTGCAGCAGCAGATAACAGGAGACCAATCTCCTCAAAATTCCTGAAAAAAGATGAAACTCATCTTAAAGAAAATCCAGTTCATCTGACAATCAGGGTGATTGCAATGACATCAATAAGAACAATCAGAGGGTTTCTACACTGAAAGATTAGCCTTCTTTTGAAAATGAGCCTTATGAAATTAGACAAGCCGTTTCAGGGGAGTTGAACTAACAGCGAGCTGGTTACCAAAGTCTGTTAAAAAATACCAGATTAAACAAAGATTTCCAAATTATATTAAGAAAAGTCTTGCTATTATCGAGTAAAAGGCACAAGCTTGAGTTTTATGATCAACATGCTTTTTTTTTTGCATCCTTACAAATTCCAAAAAACTCATTCTGTTTTTACAAGCTTATAATTCCTCCCTGTAACAGTGATCAACGACTGCAAGGGAGAGAGAAGACACAAAAAATGAATTACCCTGTAAACTAAAGATATAACTGTCTCACTAAGAGATACTTAATGCTAATTTCAATTTGTATCTTCGGTGATCGTTATCGAAGCAAATAGCAAGGTAAGCCAAAGTTGACCTCTTGCCTTAATTACGTAATGTGCAAACGTCAGGGTTAAAGTATAAGGTAGACAAGGGTCAAGATCAGAAGATCACGCTGATGTGAAAAAAAACAACAAAAAAAAAAAAAAAACACACAGGACAGTTAAACAACACATCAGCTGATGTCAGACAATCTTGCAAGTGGTGTGATGCATCAGTGAGTGGGAATAAAACAGAAAGTGGTCTGAAAGTTTCCCCTAAGTTTAGAGCTTCTTGCTGAGGCTTCACATTTAAATCAAATTATGTCATACCAGTCAGCGGACGTTTTATCCATGAGTGAACATGGTGTTTAAGTTTTTATTTAAGCTGAAATCCATCACGTTTGTAGTACAAAACTATATGCTCTAGACAAATAACAGATTGTTTCTATGAACTATGATGACTTAATGCTCACTTAAATAACTAGTAAAGCTGTGATGATGAATGTGATTATCTTTAAAAACATCCACTGACTCATATTTGTCATTTACTCTCTTTTTAATTTCACACAGCTTTTAAAAATCAAAAGTATGGAAAATACAGAAGGTTAGATTTACCTGACTTTTTGAGCCTAGTTACTGCAACTAGTTTCACGTGATAGTATTATAATACCATTTCTTCATTAAAAGAAACAGCCTTTGAAGAATGCATTTAACCAAACAGCTTTATTTTAGGCTTAAATGTTCGAACAGCCACACACGAAAGAAATACTTAAAACATAAAAATGCACTAGGGTGGCTTGTGTCATCTTAATTTGTAATGATCATAACATTATAATTAAGACTACAAATATAATGAATGTTTTCAATAGTTTGAAAGTTCCTGAACTAGACGTTGTCTATATGTAATAAACAAATCAAGCTATATAAAAATCAATCGCAATACAAACTAACAATACCAGTGTAATGTCAAATTATATTTTTTTAAGAACTGTCAAACACTAAAAAACATCTCAACATCGAAAAAACGTCAACATGCTTTTGAGGCGTCAACAGCTCCAGTATCTTATAACATGTGTGAAAGTTGGACCACAGCACTAACTTGACATGAGGGTTTTTAAAGTACCGTCAGCTATATTTAGTTAAATAAACGGACGACACCTTTTTAGCGTGGCAAAATGAAAATAAATGCCAGCTGCATAGAAATGCTACTTAAATGCATTTTGGGTTGTTAAACTTGAAACATCTCATAACATTAAATTAAGGTGGAGGGGCGCTTAATGTTACATAATGCAGCATTATAGAAGTTATGTGCCATGAACAAAGCCTAATGTCTTACATTTTGAGATCTATACTAATAGCGGTGGCTACATTTGTTTTAGTTTTACATCGGCAAACGACCTAGGAACAAGCTACGTGTCATATTCTGTAGGCGACGTCGCATCGAGCGGCTACGAGCAGCATTAGCTAATTAGCGGTTAGCTAGACAAATAGTTTTCTAATGACCTATAAACACATAGATATAGGCTAACATACGTGTTTCTCGATCAAATAGGGGTCCATGCTGTTATTGGGTACAGTAGAGTATAGGTGTTCCTCCAATCAATGCTAAGTAGGTTCAAACGAAGTAAGAGAGCAATGCTAACGTAGCATCTTTAGCTACCGGGGTAACGAGCTAAAAAGCCGAACACTAACCCCTGTATTTGTTGTGGAATATATTGAGGAAAAACTTACCGTTTGTTTAGATGTAGATTTATTCGCCGAGTTTCTTCGCTCTAATAACCATGTAAATGAATCTGTTGGCCAAAGGGAACAGGGAAAGTGGCTGCCAGGTCTTCCTCGGCTCCCTTTCGTATTTTGTTACTGAGCCACGAAACTGCAATGGCTGTCCTGCTACTCCCCAGAACTGCTCTGCCCAGCCGCTTCCTGTCGATGTTTCACCGTCACTGTTCCGACGGAGACGATTAAATAAACCAACACCCTACTCATTCTCAATGCAGATTTAGCTCAATTTCATACCACATGCCAGATAAGGTTTTTTTTTTCTATTTATCATTTCATTGTTCTAAATGTACTGGTACATTTTTTTCTCTTTGTTTTCTTTAAATCAACGTGTTTTCGTACAGTCTTTTGGATAACAGCTTTATGGAATACAGCAGTTTTTTTTTATCATATTCAGATCTTTGTTTTATTAATTTTATGGTTTTACCCATGTTAAAGTCAAGGTATAGAGACACTCCTTTTTGAATGGCTTTGCATGGTATCTATAGTAAGCGGGAACTACATCAAAACTATGTTGATAAAAAATCAGAGGTTTACAGAAATACTTTAGGAATAATGCAGATACGTGATGGAAAACATCCCTGTTTAATAATTAACCTAGAAAGAGTTAATAAATGTATATAATCTTGGATTTGAAGACACTAAAAATCACGGTATTTGGTTCTAAAGATCGTCACAAACTGGCTGGATGGAAATATCAGCTGTGCTTCGACCATCAGCACCTTTTTCATCCACTGACATGGGAGCGGGCTTGGAGCTCCTCTGCCTGAATGTATCTACCTGGACGGGGCCACCTGTGGAGCTGACAGTTACCTTTTATATTTCTACTTCTTTCTATATGTCTACTTCTGTCTTCTTGAACCCCAGTCAGCCTCGGCAGATGGCCGCTCACACTAAGCCTGGTTCTGCTGGAGGTTTCTTCCTATTAAAAGGGAGTTTTCCTCTCCACTGTCGCTACATGCATAATTGGTGTGAGGGGTTGCTGTCTAAATAATGAGACGATGCAATCAGCTGTGTTTCCTTAGATAGAAAACTTTGAACCAATCTGACTGTGCGATTTGATCAAATTGTCTCTGCAAAGTGCATTGAGATTACATGTGTTGTGAATTGACACTAAATAAATAAAAAAGAATTGAATTGAAAATTAAGAACAGTCTAACATTTCAGTTGTGAAAATAATACTGGACATGGTTTTTTATCATAGAAATGTAATGGATCTGTTTCTAAACGTTATGGTGTTAGAAAGGGAATATATGGTGACCAGTATTTGAAATTTTAAAAAGTATTAAAAATATGTATATATTTCTGTACACTCACACACATGAATATATATCTATATATATCTATTTTTATATATAGCTATAAATATATATATACCCATTCCACAGGTAACACTGGATTTTGGGGAAAATCTACACTTGAATCTAAAAAGCAGTTCTTAAACTCCAGTTTAAATCAAGTCACATATGGGGTTCCATTTCTGTCAACTCAAACGATTTTTTATACGAGTTAATCACCATAGTTTGACTCTTTGCAAGCAGAATATTCAGTTTAAGGAACCCGAGTCCAAATATATTTCAGTTCCTGTCCATTGAAACCTACTTTAAAAATTTGCTACATGATCTCTTAACATTGTTGTTGCTGTTGTTTTATCATTATTATAATTTCTTTTTCTTTGTTTTTTTTTGTTTTACAACTACCGTTTTTCTAGTTTTCCCTATCACTTATTACTTCTCTCTCCTTTGTATTATTGTTCTTATCAAGAATCAGTTGTGCAACAACAGGAATTATTTCTTAGTCTCCCACTATTAGCAGATATACAGAAAATCTTTCTCTGATATCGCAAGACATTTTGAACAAACTGTATAAGCTACCACTACAGAGCAACACAACACTCCTCTCTTTTGTTGTCCTGCCATTACTCTTGTCTTGTTCTTTCTGTTTTTAAATTGCTTCAAGTGCATTTTTAGTGGATATATTACTCTTGGCACCCAGACCCATGTGTGTGTTAAAATATGTTGCTAGATTATTTTTATCTGCTAATGTTAGGTTAATTACTCGTACCTTTTTCAGTTTTTTTTGGTTTCGTTTGTAACCATCTATGAAATGTATCACTTCTGGAAAAAAATAAATGAAGGATAAATTATTCTTGTTGTTCATTCAAGAGAAACTACTTCGGATACCTACAGGTTGAGTTTGCTATAGGTAGGCTTTACGATTCGAAGGGTAATTAGGAAGTTTTTCTGTCTCCATAAAGCTAGTGGATTGTTATCACATCCCTGTTTTGTGCGCCCCGTGTTGTTTCTGGTACACTAGAAAATCGTGTGCACTGGAGGAAATGCCACGTGTACATACTGCGCATGCTCAACCATGTTTTACGTTGATCCTGCTGGGTGATCCCAACTTCCGGTGAAAGGGGAGAAGATTACTCTCAGAAGGCCCGTCGTGCACTAACCTGTGGGTTGTAGAACCGGGTCTTGGAGTACAAATCATGGCTTTGTGATAGCAAATAATCCGATCAAGACATTTAAAGTGTACACAAGATTTCAACTTCGAACTTTATTACTTACTGGGAGCTAAACCACCAGAGCCACAGGTTTGAGTGTTACTCCGCGACGGCCAGAGCTAGTCAGCTAGCTTCCAGAGCAGTCAACCGAGAACCTCTAAATTAGATTCTGGTGTTTGTTTCATCATGTCAACTGCCGGGTTCAACTCTCAGAATGGAACTGGGACAGGACAGACCTACACGAATGGTAAGCAACCTTTTAAAGGTATGTGAAGCCTGTTAGTTTCGATGTAGCTTATGAGCTAACGCGTATTAGCTGCTGTCAGGAGACATTTAAGTCTGAGGTTACCCGTTAGCTGGCTTTACTCCGTGAAGTTGTACCGTAAGATGAGCTGTACGGTTAACTATTGGTTAATCTCGACCCTTTTAGCTACTTTAAAAATATTAAGATAGGCTCCATGATACACAAACCAAAGTTTATAATTTCGTAAGCATTTCTAAAGGGTGTTACCTTCAGTTTTGGTTTTTAAATCAAAATCGGCATAACATAACGAAGATGATTATCATTCTAGGCATATTCTTGGCAAACCAGAAGTCGGTCTGATTGTGTGCAAAAAAGTCTATAGTAGATTTAATGCTTTCATATGCTTTCGCACGTAAAATACTCACAAATTCTGCGAAAAAAAAAACTACACACTTGAAACTACAGTCTTTACCAGAATAATTGTGTTTTCGGTGTTGGATTAACATCTGTTTTAGAGGGCTAAACAGGACCGATTTGTGAGCATTCTGTCTTTCAGTGTACATGTGGCACTTTGGGGATGATCCAAAAAATGTAAAAGCATTGGTTTCTCCTAGCTAAAATAAGATATTTTGCTTTGGTTAAAAAAATACATGCACATTTTAATCCCTTTTCCTTGAGAACATAAGAGAAGCAATCTACTTGCACTTGGTATCAGCTGATATAAGTATCCTGCAGCCTTTATTGATGATACTTGTAAATAATTCGTCTTTCATTCCTACTTTGTAGAGGTTAAATCTTGTTGGAAGCATATATAAGTGCAATTAAGTGTAATTAATGCTATTTTAAACAGAAAAGTAATACTTATTTCTACAGCTGTTTGATAGTAGAAGTATATTATCTGTAGCATATATAGATTAATTTGATCCATGCACTGGAGGGATTTAAAGTTATTGTCAAGAATATTGTCAAATCTTTGTCCTTCTTTTTTGTTGTGGCGACACAAGTAAATAATAGTGTATGTAGCCTAATAATCTCTAGATGGTAAGTCTGTCAGCAGCTTAACAGAACTGAAAGAAATTGTAAGAATTGTTTGTATTTTTGTATTTCAGTAGAACAGAGCTGTGTGGTTCTCAACTGCACATCAGGATAGCATCTTGACCAAGCGGATCAGACCCGACAGAACCCCTGTCATTGGGCTGTCCATGTCTGTGGAGCTATTATTTCAACATTTAGTGTTTGCTTATGCTGTTTAGAAGGTTTACTGCCTAACTGTTGGTGATACAGAAGCTTTATTGACCTTTTCACAAAGACTGCAAGCATGTAGCATTGTTCAGCAGTTTTGTTCTTGTCTCTCTGTCCTTTTGCCTTGATTACTGATCTGTATGGCATTTTATTTGACCTGCTCGTTCTAATTTAGTAGAGTTAAAACCTCCAGCAGTAGTTTGTTGTTCAGTTCAGGTGAGGCTGCAGGGAGCGGAGGGGCCTAGTGTCCACTGGAAGAAGTAGCAAAACTTGGCCAAATGAAAATGGGTTGCTTCATATTGATTTTTCTTTCTAAAATAAGGATCTGTGATTTGTAGTTTTTATGATATCAGTAATTTAAAAAGCTTACTGTGCACCAATCTTATCCATGCTACAGTTTGACTTTTATTGTTTAAAAATGTTTTCCTATCGATAGTCTTTCAAAATATTTTATTATTTTAATAATTTAAAGACTAGATTACCTTTTGTGAATCTTTTTTTGTGTCGATCATCTAATATGCTTATCAACACCATACTCAGTTCTTTGGTTAAAAAAAAAAATATGCCCAACCTAAGGAAAGTAAAATTGTAAAATAAGGAGTAAATTTCAATTAATTCTTCTTTACTGATCATATCTCTGCTACTTTACTTGGTTGAAGCATATGTACATGAAGTCTAAGTATATGTTCTTCTCAGCACACAGACAGAGGCTGTAATAAATGTAGATTTCTGACAAGCTGAATATATTCATGATTTTGAATGTTTCTAATTCTCATGGCAAAAATATTTTAAGTAATCTATGTGCTCCTGCTGAGGCTTTTACTTAATTGTAAGATCAAAAAAATATAGGGGGAAAAAAAGATTTTTTTTTTCCTAATGAAGGAATTATCTAGCTTCAGTATCTCATAAAATAGTTTGAATTGTGTCAAAGTGATATACTTACTGTTGCTGTTGTTTCAGATCATGTTGGAATAACCCTTGAAAGCCCGAACTGTGAAATATTTATAGGAAAATTAAATTGGCTTGAAACTGTGTTCTCTTTAAGCATTCTGAATGCTTAATAAAAGAACACTCTACATGATAAAAAAAAACAAAACATACATTTAGAATAAGTAGGTATGATGCCTAATGACCTACATTTATACAAATAGCTTGTCTATTATGATATGTTATTTGTATTAAATATTAAATACATTAATTTTTTTTTAAAATATATTAAAATATTTTGTATAAAAAGTTTACTTTTTTTTAGAACAAAAGTATCACACTGATTATGTTAAAGTCTCAAAAGCATTTGTATGAAATGTGATACATTTGGTGTTAAAGGGTTAAGTCCAAGTAAATTAGGCCTTTTACTATGTTTGGTAAATAATGGATCTGAGGGGTTTTCCTGTGGTGGTCTCATCAGTAGTTCTTTACTTCTGTTTACAGACACTTTCACTCTTAGTGACTACATCTAATAATAAATAACTGACACTTTTCAACATCATTATTGGATTCTTTTCATGAAGTGATCATGAGTGTAATTTCGTTGCTCTCGTTTCTTGTTTGTCTTTCAAATCACCCAGAACCTTTTAGGGGTTAAAACATGAGGAAACTCCATCCAAGGGAGCTGCAGATTTCATTATTAGTTACAAAAGGTTTAGGCAAACTGCTTTATCCTTCCAGAGAGCTGTTAAAGGTGAAACTGGCATAGCTAAGTCTCCTCAGTTGTAGGCCAGATTATTTAAGTTGGGGCTTGTTTGGTTATAAAAAAGATAAATCTGAGCCAGTTGAGTCTATTTTCTAATATCTCTTTATTTTTCTTCTGGTTTATAGGTCCATCACAGAACCCAGTTGCTCTGCAGCAGCCGCCAGGGGTGGGCTATGGCATGAACCACCAACCGGCCTACCATCCAACGCAGGTCAAAGCTCCTGCACCCCCTGGTCCTGGTATTCACACCTTTGGGCAGTATCAGCCCACTCCCCCAGTTAGTTCTTATCAGCCAAGCCCACAGCTCAGTTCCTATCCCCCTCCTCCAGGCCAGCCAGTGTTGTCTAGGCCTCAGATGGGAGGTCACCCACCCCACACCCCCCCTCAGTCCGCCAGCCCTGGACCCAGGTTGCCTCCAGCACAGGCCACACCTCCTCCTCCTGCTGCAACTGCGACTTCTAGCAGCTACTACCCAAACCCTCCGCAGCCGGTGGCTCCAGCATGGCAGTATAATGCAGCTTCTGCAGCCATGGGGCCGGCCTCTCCTCTGAGCACGCCTCCCAGGGGCCCTGTGGCAAATCATGTGAATCCAGCTGCAAGCTTGGCTGCACCGTTGCCACCGTCGTCAGCTCCTTACAGCTCTGCACCACCACCCCACCTGTCCCATAGTACCGCCCAGCCCTCGGGTCCAGGAGCCCCCCCCACCTCTATACACGGATACCCTCAGCCAGGTAGGAACAAAAAGGCTCCTCTAATGCCAGCTGATCTCCGTTCTTCTATCCAAGCATACGCCTGGTCACATGTTGAACTAAAAGCATTTTCTTCTCACACTTAAAGCAACAAATTCCAGCTCAGAGATAAGCACAGAATGATGGAAGAATTCTGTTATAAAACTAAAAACATAAATTATCAGCTCTGGTTTCTCTAAATGTAAACCAGTGGACTCCAAATTAGCATCATCACAATAGTTTTCTACAGAATAATGTTCTATATAATCTGCTCCACCGATCCACTCCACGACCATGACATCAGGAATACAGTGAAGTCTTAGCCCTGTAATTAATTCAATTCACCTACACTTGTTAAAGATATGCATATCTGCAGTCCTGATACGTTGGAGCTGGACGTTGGACCCCTGCTCCCACATCGAACATGTTGGCTGGCTGCTGCCACCTCCTCTGGCTCCCTTCCAGTTACACAGACTCCTTTATTCTATCTGTGTACAAAGTTAAGATTAGACATTGATCCTTTCCAACCTGATCTTTAAAAATTCAGCATCACATGTTTAAAAAAACAAGGACAGGTGCTATTTTCAGCTTCTGCTTCATATAATCATAATAAATGTTTGATGGTGCTGAGATTGACGGGGGCAAAAAAAAAAAAATAAACTTTTGTTTTAATAGGAGGTGAATCATAATACAACATGCATCACATGTAAGTTTGATTTGTAATTTCTGTCCACATCACAAAAAGCTTTGTCAAGAAGGTGTTTTTTTTTGTTTTTTTTTTTTTAACCATGCGGTGCAGTGTTCATAATTATGTCAAAGTGCATCTTAACTTGGCGACTGAAATATCTGCATCCTTTAAACTCCCGCAGAATTGTGAGGATAGAGGCACTCGCTCTCCTGGAAGTAGCAGCTTTTAATATCCTGCTTTGTGTCCAACTAATAGAAAGGTGGCCAATGATATTAAAGCTGGGCCCGGATAAAATTCCTGGGGGGGAAACATAGTAGTGCATTATAAGCAGGACACATGAATCCGTCTGTCTGTTAGAGCAGTGGTTCGGAGAAATCATTAGATCTCTGCAGATGTGTTTATAGTTTCACCCAGAACATGCTGCTCATAACTTACAGGCATCAATTGTTTGAAAACACACCAAATGCCAAACCAAAGAACTTTAAAGAATGCACATTTTGCAAAGTTTGATCATTTCTAAACAAGTGTTTTATTGTCTTGGTTTAAACTGATTTAAATTGGAGTGTTTTGCCAGTTTAATGTGTCCAATAGAAAGGAAGTGGTTTGTTATACATTGTAAGGAGAGGATGCAATTCTTAAAGGTAGCTGGATGGAGTTCTTGTTGCTCCGTTATCTCATTGTGGATTAGTTGTGCCACCAGCTGCTGTCACCTCCTATCACAGCCTATATAGTTACTTCACCCTTAAGGTCTCATAACTGTCACTTTTCACACTTTTATTTGTGCTGTTTATCCAGCATAGAGATGCAACAGCTCTCTGATGTAGCATCTCTAAAATAGATTGTTTTTTTTGTTTTTTTTTTAATATTCAGGTAATGAATAACAATCATGCTTCTTCTTCTTCTTCTTTTTCTCTAAATAAACCAGATACCCTAGCTGTGAAGAATAAGCCCTTGAAAAGTTTTTTTTATTTTTTTTTTTTTATCTGTGGGAAAATATCCCAAACAATGATCCCTGTTCAGGAGAAACACTCATGTTGTCCTTTTTATCAGGCTCTGCTCCTCCACCAATGGCTCCCCTGGCCCCACACACATACCAGCCTAACAGACCTGCCTATGGTCCTCCACCAACTGGACCCCCACCGGCCATGAAACCCACACCACCCCCCACTGGACCCCCAATAACCAGTGGCACACCTCCTCCTCCCAAAACGGATGGTAGGTTTTATTTATTTATTTATTTTCCTAAATCTGACCGACTGTTTTGTGTGATAATACTGTGAGATACTCAGGCTTTCAAAGAAGCAAAGCAGGTCTTTTCTATTTTCTTGTCTGATTTGGTTGTTTTTATTAAAATATTTATATTTTTGACAGCTACTGATGCTTCAGTATTCATTTAATTTTGAATGCATTAAACATATATCTTGCCATGTGACATAAACTTTGTTTAAAAAAAATAACAAGTTAACACGGGTATAAATATACCTTATATTACTTATTAACAAATAACCAAATAGTTAAATAAAAAAAAAAGAAAATATTTTTCCCCCATTTAAAAATGTTCTATCAATCATTTTTTGTTATAAAGGATTAGAAAATGACAAAATAAAACCTTGAACTAGAACTCAATTGGGGGTGGCTGGGGAGCCCATTCACATTCCATAAATTGGTGTAATCTTTCAGGACTTTGATGTTTGATTAATATATTCATCCCACAGAGCTGTAAAATATATTGTTGGAGTATTTATTTCTTTTTTGGGAGGATTTAGGATTGAACATGCAGCTGAGTAGATGATTTGGTTTGTTTTTTTGAGCATCTAATCCAGTATACTTGTTGTATTTGAAATATCACCCATAGAGGTCAGAGGTTATACCTTAAACCCACTTCGTAAACCAAGTTGGTCTCTTCCTCAGACACGACTGCATCGTTTGATGCAGTCTCTGGCAGCACAGACGGATGCCGTAAATAAATCCCACATTGATGAAGTTGCTTAATGTCATCATTGATTTTCTAGTGAAAGGTGATCATACAGTTTGCACACATTGAATCCGACCTTGTGCCAAAGATGAATCTTTCCATGCTGTATAGTGTCACTAAAAATCCCACAGTGTGGGAAGGGAACAAGAAATCCACCCTGTTCTGATGTCCCCTCTTCTGTTTCCCCTCTCTTTACCTCATTCTCTTCCATGCCAGCTCAGTGTTGGGGTGCTGGAAGCAGCGCTCTTTCTCCCACTGAGCCTGACTTCCAGGAAGGAGATGTTGAATGTCCAGGTGTGACCAACTTTTCAGCCGTCTCATTTACCCGTTTAAAGTTCTGTCAGTGCTGTGCTAAAGATACTGTCCCTTATGTGGTGTTGTTCAACAATCCTCTTCTTTCATCCATTCTTCTGTTTGTTAACCTTTTTAGGCAGAGTTGATTGTTGCATATTGTTTCATTTGTCTTCTGTCATTCCTGTGTGTCTCTTTGAATAAACAGATATAGACCAGGTGGTTTCCATAGTTTTCCATGTCAATGTCATTACTTTATTCTTGTTTCCCTCTCCTGTCCACATGCAGCTTTAATTGCTTCTTGTTGCCATGTTGGGTTACAAATATCAAATTTTCTAACAGATCAAATTTCATTTGTTTGTTTTTGTTACAGGAAATATGGCAGGGAATGGCCCCCAAGCACCAAACAGCTATAACCAGGTTGACAACAGAATGGGTAAGTCTGTGATCTGCCACATGTATTCCTCTAGCAACAGGGAAAAGTTGACTGTTTGACACCTTTTTGTTTCCTTTTTATCTCCCTTTGAATTTATTGTTCATTACTGTTAAGAAATGCTACTAATGAACCAGGCTTAATGTGATCTGCCACACTGCACTAATAGACAGATTGATGTTCTCTTCAGTCTCCTCAGTGTTCTCTGTTTCCACTGCTCCTCAGAATGATTACGTTCTGAAATAAACCTTTTCTGCTCCTTTAAGCTGGTCCGACTCAGCCTGGCCCACCTGGTCGACATTTGGGCCACTATCCCTCCCTCCCCCCTGGGTACCAGAACACTTCAGCTCCCCCTGCCGCACCCGGCTTTCACCCAACAATTCAAGCTGCCCCGCAGCCTTACACTCAAGGACCTCAGCCATACCAACAGGTAAGAGAAACGCACCACAAGGACACCTTTCAGTCACACCTTCACTGTCATAATATATCATCATAAGGTCTCTATAATCTGTAATGTCTGTTGTCTGATTTATTTATCCTTAAACTGAGAAACAATTTTATTGGGGATGGTTGATCATCATTAAGTAAAATCAATGACAAAAATTGGGCCAGTATTTGTTTAATTGGCTTTTTGATCATTAAACAGCGATCAGGATTTTAGGCATTTAACTGAAGCGATGTCAGCACTGTGGTGTGATCTCTGATCAACAGACACTGATTTTTCTGTTCTTTGTTTGTCGCTCGGCTTCCAAAACCCTGACTGCATTTCTAATAATCGACCATATTAACATCAGATATCAATATCGGCTTTGATGTTTATATTGGTGCGTTCCTAGATTGTATATAAATGAAGCTTTTGGTTTTAGTGAACAGTTTTTTCCTTCTCTCAGCCACCTGGTGGTCCAGGTCCAGCCCAGCTGAGCCAATCACTAGCAGCCATGAGCCTCCAGTCCAGCACGCCTGAGGCTCTGAGGGTGGTCAACCTGTTGCAGGAGAGAAACCTGCTGCCACCAACCCCAGTTCCTGCCCCAACACCCTGCCTCACCCAGGACCTGCAGAAACTCAACTGCAGCCCAGAGTAAGCTGCTACAGACTTCACCATTTTCCTTTTGTTTTTATCAGAACAAGTTAGAAGTTAATCACCTACAACTACTTATCAGTTGCCTTTGAGTTTCCATTGTTTATACATTTAACTCTGATCTTTTCGCATCTTTCCATCCAGGGTCTTCCGCTGTACACTGACCAGCATCCCTCAGACCCAGTCTTTGCTAAATAAGGCCAAGTTACCATTGGGTCTGCAGCTCCACCCCTTTAAAGACCTCTCGGTAACTTCGGCTCTTTATATTTAATACTTTTCATGTATTTTGGTGAAAATGAATCTGGTTATCAACTTAAGATTTTAAAGTGTGGAAAATGTTTTGACTACCAGATGGTGGTCATCGTCCGGAGCTGAAAAAGAAATGAAATATGCTTTGGCAGTTCAGAAAAAAGGACACAGACTCACTCCTAGGATTGAAGGATGTTTTTTAAAAGGAAAAATGAATAAAATAATCTCATCCTCTCTAGAAATGTTCCTTTATACTTTTAAATGCTGAGCTGCCACATAGGAACACCCAGGAGGGAAGATTATAGCAGTTGCTTCCTTTAGATTTTATCATTGGGTTTCTTATCACCAACCTGTTGAGAGATGTTCTTTCCTTACCTGTAAAAAAATAAAAATAAAATACCTGCAGATATGACCTTTGACCCCAGCCCTTCGTGTTCCACTGGTCAAACTCCACCCAGTTCATGATCATCTTAGCATTACACTTTGAAGCTCCTTCTAACAGTGTCAGTGTCCTGGGATAACCAGTAAAAGCTCATCTCTCCCTGAATCTGTAGTGAATATTTCTGACTCTGAGCCTATTTAAAAAAAACTGTTATCATTCATTCAAGCTACAGATTAACATCAATACATCATTAGATTAAGTACCATTTATCACCAAGTACGCATCTGGCAAAACTATCTGCAGAAGACATAATGAAGGCATTATGTTGAACACTTAAGTTGATGATCAGACTTTGGTCGGCTTTCATCACGCCTGGCTTAATAGAGGAAAATAATTTACAAATAACGTTAGAAGGGGGAATTGTTTTAAGGTTTAAGTGGAGAGCTGGATAAAATGAATCAATGGCTGCCATACTTGGGGCTATCCTGCCAAGGATTTCTACATCCATTGACATTCCAGTCTCATTGTTTCTTTCATTAATTGAAGACTTTGATGTTTTACAACTCATGATGGAACAAATGTTAAGTTACTTTGGTATTTTCTGTGTTAATGCAGCAACTTCCTGTGGTGACATCCAGCACCATAGTCAGGTGTCGGTCGTGCAGAACCTATATCAACCCGTTTGTCTCTTTCCTGGACCAGAGGAGATGGAAATGCAACTTATGTTATCGAGTAAATGATGGTAAGCTGGTGAGAAATCATGAGTGACGACAAAACTCGGAGCTTCTGTCTGTAGAAATGCTGGAGGCCCTTTGAGTTTCCAACATGTTAAAACTTGCCAAAATGTGCTTTACAGCTTGGAAACCACAGGAAACAGTTACTCACCTCTGAATATTACTTATCTTATTTTGGTGGATGTACTTCTGTAGGTTTAGTAGTTACTGCTTGTTTGCAGTTTGAGTAAAAACAATTCAACAGTTGAACTTCAATGTTTAATTCTTCATCTTCCTCTTCTCTTCAACAGAAAATATCTAAAACCTTTCATGTATGTTTGTATTCTATTAAGTTCCAGAGGAGTTTATGTATAACCCAGTCAGCAGATCATACGGTGAACCACACAAAAGACCAGAAGTCCAGAATGCCACCATTGAGTTTATCGCTCCTTCAGAATACATGGTGAGTTTGAGCAAAATAAGCTACATGCTTTTATTGAGGACTTTTCTGGTTCAAGATCTTTTTTTTCTTTTTTTTTTTTAAATCGCTGAAATATTCAAAATGATAAGAAAAATAAATATAGAGACACTGATTAAATATACATTATGATTAAGCTGTTATCAAAAGATTTTCTTTAAAATATGATTTTTAAAATCTCAAATAGATATTGTTCAAATCATATTTTTATGCTTGCTAGCTAATGAGTTTTTTTTTGTTTTGCTATTTTAAACAGCTGAGACCACCACAGCCAGCCGTCTACCTGTTCGTCCTGGACGTTTCTCACAATGCCGTGGAGACGGGTTACCTGAGCGTCTTCTGTCAATCTATGCTAGACAACATCAGTGCGTACGTACAGATCAGAACGATCATTTTCAACTTTATTCACATTGCATCATCGGTTTGATCTACTAATGGTAATAAAAGCTTTTAAAGTCTTTGTGTTTTGGACTTAGAAATGTTGTATAGCCAAAGATCTGGCTGGTCTTAAATCAAATCTTTGATTAAAAGGCCAAACAGAAGTAAAACTAGCTTTGTGTGCCTCAGGCTTCCTGGAGACTCGCGGACAAAGGTCGGCTTTATCACCTTCGACAGCACCATCCACTTCTACAACCTCCAGGAGGGACTTTCACAGCCACAGATGCTCATTGTTTCTGACATCGAAGGTGACCAGCTGAGAAACATTTCTGTTTTCCAGCAATGTGACTGTTTTTGTCTAAATTATAACGTTGCTCCACAGATATTTTTCTACCAACACCAGACAGCCTTCTAGTAAACCTCAATGAATGCAAGGAGGTAAAACATCTAAACACCTAACATCCCAAAGGATCTTTTAAAATCCTCTCGATTGATAAAACTGTTTCTCTTTATGAAGTAACTTTGAATCCTCTGCATATATAACGTCTGGCTGACTTGTGCACTGAAGGAGGGCTTAAACTCCTCATGTTGGTTTCCCAGCTTGTGCAGGATCTACTGAAGAGCCTGCCGAATTTATTCCAGAAGACGATGGAGACCCAGTCCGCTCTGGGTGCGGCTCTGCAAGCAGCCTTTAAGTTGTTGTCTCCCACCGGAGGGCGGATGTCCGTCTTCCAGACCCAGCTGCCCAACCTGGGTGCTGGAGCTCTGCAGTCCAGAGAGGACCCCAACCAGCGAGCATCTGCCAAGGTGGAAACTCGTATATCGGGCACTTTTCTCTTAAAGACGTAAATCCTACTGATGAGTTTTAGTAGAAGAGGAAGATTCCTGATCCTTACTCCATCTCAGCTGATGGTCTTAATGCATCACTGTGTTATGCTCTAAGGGTAGTCATTTTACAGTTCCTGAATTGTTTATTATCACTTATTGACCTTAAGCTCTCAAAAACCGTAACTTTTTGCTGAATACTTTAAAGTTTGGTGTCAATAGATTTCTTATAGTCCAAGGGGATTAACAGCACAACCGAAGGAACCTTATGACCTGGGATTGTCCACAGACTGAGCATCTTTGCTGAACTTCTGCTCTTAAACCATTATCTTCTCTTTCAACCATCTGGGCTGTTTTTTTTGTTTTTTTTTTTTTAAAGTACTTTTAATCATTACAATTCTTGTTGTTTGTTCTGAAAGATTTAAGGAGCCCTAAAGAATAACAGAACTAATTAATCTAAATAAGCATTTCTTATTTGCAGTTTCTACAAAATCAGCCCCCTTTCAGTTTGCTTTACATTTATAACTGCTACATTAACATCTTCATCTACTAGAAGACACCTTCTTCAATTTAAATCCTGCTCTGGTTTTGTCTTTTTATGACGTATTTATTTTGAAAACATTTCTGTAGTTAGTTTCTTCACATAAATTGATAAATAACTTCACTGCTGTGTGATCAGTGGGAGTTGTTTTTTCTGTGCTCATTGCTCTGCATGTTGCATTTTCCTCCCAGGACGTCCAGCACTTATCCCCAGCAACAGATTTCTATAAGAAGTTGGCCCTAGACTGTTCTGGCCAGCAGGTGGCAGTCGACTTGTTTCTGCTCAGCGCTCAGTACTGCGACCTTGCATCGCTGGGTGAGTCCTGCTGGAGAATCCGAAATCTAATCAGTCCGAACGTCATCTGATGGATTTAGAGCTCATGGTGGTTGTGTCAGAAAGAGATTAGTTGGAAGCTTGTTAAATCAACTTTTTTTTTTTAAACATCTCTCGTGTTTTCTTTTTTTCCTCCAGGATGTATATCCAGGTACTCGGCAGGGAGCGTTTATTATTACCCCTCCTATCACCATCAGCATAACCCAGCTCAGGTGGAGCGCTTCCAGAAGGACCTGAAGAGATATTTAACACGGAAAATTGGCTTTGAGGCCGTTATGAGAATACGTTGCACCAAAGGTAAGAAAATCCCTCCGTATGTCATTTGATTCCTCATTTAAAAACCTCTGAATAAGTTGTTAAAATCATTTTTCTTTGTTGCTGTTGTTTTCATTGAATTCTGTTGCTTTGTCTTCCTGCAGGTTTGTCCATCCACACGTTCCATGGAAACTTCTTTGTGCGTTCCACGGATCTGTTGTCCCTCCCCAACGTCAACCCGGACGCTGGCTTCGCAGTCCAGATGTCCATCGAGGAAAATCTGGATGACATGCAGGTGGTTTCCTTCCAGGCTGCTTTGCTTTACACCTCTAGCAAAGGTATAAACACTCGCCTGGAATAATAGATCTATTTTTTAACTTTTCCTCACTGATTTATTAAAATGAAACTATTTACCTTCTCAGGAGAAAGAAGGATCAGAGTGCACACCATGTGCCTCCCTGTCGTTAATTCTCTGTCAGATGTGTTTGCTGGAGCTGATGTCCAGGCCATCACTGGGCTGCTGGCCTGTATGGGTACGTACCGCTCCAGCTCATATTAATAATCACCATCTCCAGAATCATACCATATTAATCATATTATTTATCAGCTATTTTAATCACCATCTCCAGAATGTGATGCCAGAGACCTTCTTATGTATTACTAGAACTCTACATAATATATAATAGTTACTCACAACTTTGAAAACTTGTTTTGTATATAAACTTCACAAAAGTATTGACGCCCCTTAACATTTCATCTAGTTGGAAAACAAAGTTGAGTAAATTTAGGTGACATATTAAGAAAATTTGATGCATGATTGTTAGATAACAGGGACAATAAACACGATTAGCTTTATTTTTCTTAATAAAATCCTGTGATCCCTTTTTAAGTCTGCTATGCCTGAATAAATGTAGTTGCTTTGATATTTAGATGGGAACACAGTTACTGGGAGACATGTTTGTACAGCATTTAACCAATTCAGTCAAGTACAACTTTGAACCTGGATGAGATTCCTCTATTGCTTCTTTTATTTTCTAGGAGTCCCACTCTCATGAAACCCAAAACTTTTACCTTAAACATGATTTAAAAAACTTCCGCACTATTTCAGAAAGTTTTAATACTGTTTGTGAAATATGTTTCACTATACTTTTTTGATGTTACTAACCATCTACCGTTCAGAAGTCCTCATCTAACGTCTTTCTCTCCATTTTTCTAGCTGTGGACCGCTCGGTGACGGCCAGTCTGAGTGACGCCAGAGACGCGATGACCAACGCTGCCATCGACTCGCTGTCTTCATACAGACAGTCTGTGCTGACCATCCAGCAGCCAGGCCTGCTGGCTCCAGCCTGCCTCCGACTTTTCCCGCTCTACATCTTGGCTCTGCTCAAACAGGTACAGTCTTCAGAATCACAGCTTTACTTCCACCCCTCTGAGTAATGGAACAGCTTCTAATGCGAGTCACCTGACCAGCTCATTAAAACACAGTCTGTGATCCCTGCAGAAAGCCTTCAGGACAGGAACCAGTACCAGGCTGGATGACCGAGTGTTTGCCATGTACCAGCTGAAGTACCAGCCGCTGGCCTTTGCTATGTTGATGATCCATCCTGCTCTGTATCGTATAGATGACCTGAGCGATGAGGTGAGGATGAGTTTATCTCTGTGAGGTCAGGCTGTTTTGATTTTGCTGCTTTTCTTTATTTTCCTCTGATTTCTCAACTCTCTCAGGGAGCTCTAAACGTCAACGACCGGACCATCCCGCAGCCCAGAGTCCTGCAGCTGTCAGTAGAGAAGCTCAGCAGGGAGGGAGCCTTCCTCATGGATGCTGGAATCGTACGTTTAGAAATCAGCTTTTATTGGATATGTTGTTGCAGTGGGATTAAATCCATGGAAACTAAACCTGTTATTAAAGCAGAGTCATTTTTCGGATTAAATCACTGACTGGTGTTTTATTCCTTTTCAATAAGGTGATGTACCTTTGGATCGGACGCAACTGCCACCCTAACTTCCTCTCGCAGGTCCTGGGGGTTCCAAACTACACTGCTGTGCCTGAGAAAATGGTAGGAACAGATGTTACAGCAAAGTTTCTTAAAGACAAGAACCTGAAGGATAATTTTTGTCTATTTACTTTTTTAAATGAAAGAGTCCAGCAGGGTCACAGTTTGCTAAAGCCTGGAATCTGATTTCTGTATTTTTTTACATCTGGAATCTTGTGTTTCCAAAATGAATTCCCAAGTTATCATTTAAAAGTTGACCTTCCTCCCTCCTCTTTTTAACAAGTTTCATTTCTTTCTTCCTTCCTCTCTGAATTTCTTTCCTTTCCTTTTTTTTTTTTTTGAATTCCTTTCCTGTTTTCCTTTCCTCATCGTTCTTCTTTCCTCACCGATGAAGGCTTAAAGCTTCCCCTTATCTTTTCCCCTTTCTAGTCTTCTAGGATTTTCATGGCGAAGTAGCTTCCTTCCTTCCCTCCTTCCCTCCTTCCTTCCTTCCCTCCTTCCCTCCTTCCTTCCTTCCTTCCTTCCCTCCTTTTGTGACTCATCACCTCCTTTGTCCTATATTGGTATTTCTATCTAATCATTTTGTCTTTCCTACTCGGTGTCCTTTCATTCCTTTGTCTCATTCCTAACATGCTTTCTCTCTCCACCCTTCATAGTTTTGCTATTTCTTTCCTTGTCTCCTCCATTGTTTGCCTTTCATGCTACTCCTTTCATTTCCCTTTATTCTCTCATCCATCTTTTCCATCCTGCTTTCTATTCTACCTCATGTTTTTCATCCTTCCTCTTTCCCTGGTTTTGGTTTTCTAAAGTCTACATCATGTGGAAATGTTCACCAGTTATTAAAATTGAACTAATAAGTTTAAAAAGCTGATAAAAGCTGAAGTTTTACATGGTGAGGGTGTAGAAACCCTGCAGCAGGACATGTTCTCTACGTTGTGACCATTGGAGCCCAGAACAGAAGAACCAAACTCTGAGCTCTTTACAGTCGACACCACAGACTGATGCAAACTGATGTTGTTGCTCAGTTTTGTCTCCTTTCCATTTCCTTCGTAGAAAGTTGATTGTTTATTCCCTTTGACAGTATCTCCTCCCAGAGCTGGACACTGCAGAGTCGCAGAGAACCAGAGCTTTCATTGGCTGGCTCAGGGATCAGAGGCCATTCTTCCCCTCCCTCCACATCATCAGGTAAGAAAGAAAGGCTTGAGTTTTAAACTCCCTGAGCACCGAGGCATTTTTTGTTTCAGATCTATTATAACCCATGCCTGGAAACTCAAACTCATCCTATGCAAAATTTATGTTTTTTATTTATACCTTTTTAAAATCATTTTATCGGGGGGGTATCCTAACCTAAGAACCAGGGTTTAAATTAGTGATTGTTTTAGGTTTTCTCTGCTTCAAATACAGAGACATTTATACATACAGGATCAGATGTATATCTACTAAACTACACTATTTAATTTTGCAATCAAAAAATTCATTTGTTCTCGTGTTTATCGGAGTTAACGAGCTCAACTGCCTTCTGAAAAAAAGATTTGTACTCCGTTTGAGGCTCTTGATGCCAAGAATACTGTAGGAGCTGTACTGCAATGCGGTGGCAGCATCATGCTGAGGGTCTATATTGCCAGTTTCCTCTCGGCCTGGCTCCACTCCACCAACTTTCCAACATTTCCATCACTGCTTTTTCAGTACCGGTTGTCTCTGCTCTTACCTACTTTTGAGGATGGCGAACAAAGCCAGTACTGATACTGAAAAAGTTGGATATAAAAGTGACAAACATGTATGAAATAAGAAAGGAGAATTTGTTCTACTGCATCTTAAATAACCAGATTTTTTTTGACCTGATTGGATCCTGGTGATCACTAAAAAAAAGTCTTAAAAATCAGCTTTCTACTAAAAATAGATGCTTGATAAACCGAGAGCAAATTAAACTGTGAATGTGTTTTTGTTTAACCCTTTTAGGACTACCATTATAAAGGTCTGCAGGAGCATCTTTTTACATTTTTTGATGCTGCAGAGTCATTTTTAGGAGCATTCCAATGTTCTTTACCTTTATAAAATCCTTATAAGTCCTTCTTTCCAAA
>JAUZNJ010037800.1:0-11322 GCA_034780135.1 Jordanella pulchra | reverse complement strand
TGTATATATATATATATATATATATGATAAACGTTTTATTCTGAGTTTGTTTTTCATCTTACACCAGCCCTTTTGTATATAATCTGTTTTTTCAGCATTAATCTTAGTATCTTATGATGACTTTGCAAACTTTAGCAATGATGATATTTAGAGATGTTGCAGTAAGGCTGGTCAACCTTCCAGGCTCAGCAAATGGTTTATTGAGTCACAGTTTGAGATATGCAATAAATTAGGACTACATGGGAGTATAATGACTTTTGCTGTGGTGCATTAGTCTCTAAATCTCTCTCTAATCCCCTAAATTACCTCATGGTCAACATGAGGTTGACAGGAAAAAAAGCCTTTATGTCAGAGAGAAAAATGTACTGTTAATAGAAATTTATAGACAACAGGTGAGTCAGATTGTGTGATTTCCAAAGGCAACTTATCCTCATTTTGTTTACAATGACTAAAATGTAAGCTAAACCTGCCAGATTCCTCTTGTGCTTTGGGAAAACCAACAAAAAGTGATCCTCAAACCTGAGTGAGCATCTGGAATCATTGATCTATCAGGAAACCAGCGTGAAGCCAATACAGAGATGTCAAAGCGGGAAATGGGCTCAAAAATGCGTCAGTAATTGAATCATCTTTCTTCATTTTTCTATATGTTTGCTTTTTAAATGTTCATTATATTATTTTCCTAATCTTTCTGCTTTTTATGACACTCATTAAAACCTGCGTGTTTGACTAACAGCATGTCGACTGAGCCTGTATGATTTAATACCACATACTAGGTGTTTGCATTTAAATGACTGCAACACATTCCAGATTAAAGGTTACCTCAAGGCCTTCTGAGGCTTATTTCCAACATTTCAACAGTTACCAAGAAAGTGCTGTTCCTAGAAAAGCCGAAGGTTGTTCCTGCAGCCATTTTTATCATTTGGAGAATCACAGCTAACCTGAGAAAATGAAGCGTTAAATATAGAGACAATAATTTATTGTTCAGAAAAGTGGTAGAAAACCAAGGTAGTTGTAGTCTTAAGCTTCAATGAATGAGTTGCAGTAATTATACCTTTAAGTTGTAGGTTATTTAAGTTCAGCTAACTTTTTAATTGCTTTTGAGTTAGGGACTCAATCTTCTTTGAATGTTAAATTTTAACCATATAAAATTGTTGTGCTACTTTACCGGAAGATTATGAATAGATTAAACAACTACAACTGAGAATTATAGTTAATTAATAGGTCATTCAGAATCGAGGGCAAAATCAATAAATGATCATTGGTTAAATGATTTTAACTGGAACCTGCTTAATACCAGGGGCTGTTAAATTCTAGGTGCCTTTCACTAATTTAGCAATTTAAACTATGGTTATTAGCAGAGCTATTAACCATCAACCAATAAAATGTCTCATTTACTTCATCTGTTACCCAAAATGAAGGATTCTGGCCTGAGTGATAAATCGTTGACTGTATAAAAAAAACACAAGTACAAGCAAATAAAAACAAATAAAAAAAGGGAAAAAATGGGTTTTCAGAGTCAGTTCAAAAGTACATGGAAAAGCTTCGGAGTTTAATGCATTCAAAGTATCCTTTAAAAATAGCTTATTAATGTGAAATAGACCATGATGCAGTCAAACAAATGAGATTTCATTCGGTTTTGCAGTGGAGAATGAGTAATGACTCAGAAATGCTTTAACTGTTATGAAGCTGCAATAGAATGGGTTAGCTTAGCTGATCTCAGCAGCTCCGGTTGTCGCTCTGAAACAAAGGAAGTGTTAGCACAACACGAGGTGGCTTGAACTAGCGATGCTAGCCAGTCCATTGTAGCGTTCAGATGGACACTTTTTTTGACACCATCAACGGTCGAAATCAGAAAGCTTATTTCTTGTAAAACACAAACAAAACTACCTTATTTTCCACCCAGGCAGCACAATAGTTAATTAAGCATCAGAGAGAGCTAGGACGACTACTGTTGGCTCGGTGTAGGAGGGAAAGGCCTTACGGTTCGGCTCAGAAACTCAGCACCCCAGCCCTCCATTCAGTCAGTTCATCTGCAGTTGCCTGCGATGCAATCATAATGCAACTGTGAAGAGCTTAGATTTATAGCTCAAGGACTGAGAACCTTCACAGATACGTTTAATGAGAAGTTTTCATTGACTGTTTTCGGATCAAATGGCTTTTCTTTTTACATTATTTTTATTATTTTGTTTCTACTTCTGTAACAGCACAACCACAGCATTTACAGGTCTTGTAATTTATTTCCCACTGCTTGGCTTTTTACAGGTTAATTCTGCTGCTCAGCTCTCAGTCAGCAGAACCTCGATTCATGAACCTCTAATGTTTTTCTTCTTAGTCTTCAATGCCATTTCTATGAATGAATCATACTGTTATGCAGAATAATCAGGGCGGTGATTGTGCAGATTTACATTTCTCAGAAATGCGTGCTCTCATACGCACAGGTGGACAGCAAAAAGTTTACAAGGCTCATTTAGGATCCTCTACTGAAGTTAAGAATGTTTATTGAATCTGACGTGTTGCATTTGTAAAAGCCCAGGGTAGGAGAAAGATGAAGAGAAATTTCCGACAAGAATGCGAAAATGTTGTTGCATGAGGCCCATTGTTCTTCCTGGCTGGTGTCTCCACATCTGCTTGTTGCAGATTACATCCTTGTAGCTTTATTGAAGCTTTTTGTTTGCCTTTGGGAACATATGATAGTTATTCCTGTCATCAATCGATGTCTTCTTATAGTTCGAACTCAAGAAGAAATCATTGATTAATAAATGTATTTAATTTGTTATAATGGGAAATAGCAAGAATAAAAATAGTGGTTTTCTCCATCATGAAAATTAATACAAAAAATAGTAAATGCTTGAAGTTGGATAAAACAGTCTGCATCATCTATCCAGTCTAGAATAATGACAATAATAATAATAATAATAATAATAATAATAATAATAATAATAATAATAATAATTGACATTAGTTTTGCGTCAGTTGGTCACATGACCTAAAAACTGTTAGGAAACAAAAAAACATACATTTTAAACAAGAGGACATTAAAAAAAGAAAGGAAATTGGATAGAAATAGAGTACCTCATCCTTCTAGTCTAATACAATGACTTGCGCTCATTTTTTTCTGTCATTGGGTTACAAGACATAAAAATTATTAATTTTTGTGGCTCCCTTTAAAGACGGATAATAAAAACAGTCAATAGATATGTTATCAATTATCTGTAAAGACTTTATAACCCATTCGTAGGTATTTATTATTCATTTATTAAGGAGAACAGGAGCCTGCTAAATAGTGAGCCTAATCTGTTCAACGACATATTTTATCTAGTGTTGCTTATTTTCAAGATTTCAGACTAAGCTGCTACCTTGTGAGATCAATAAGCATCTGTGAACATAATCTTTTTAGCCTCCCTAATTTGATAAATATGTACAAAAACTAAGTTCTGTGGTGCTTAAAGATTAATTATTAACATATCTATAAACTGTTAATTAGCCATGTTTGAGGGGAGCCTTACTGTAAAATGGTGCCGTTTTTCTTTAACAAGAGTGTTTGGCTCAGATATTTAGAGGTTTAGAAGAACCACCATATGAGGGAGGAGGGAGCAGCTATGGAGAAGAAAAATCTATAAACAACAACTGCACATTTGTTGCAGGTATATCTAAAAATGTTGTGCTTCATTTGGAAGGTTAAGAGTGGCATCCCCTGCTCCCTTTATTAGCCCTTAAAGTGTTTGATATTAAATGAACCTACAGATTGTTGTATGGCACCGATGTACTGAGAAAAGCTGTTATTTATCTTGGTACAGTGTGGGCATGTGAATAACCTTGGGGTCTATTTTAGTTTCAGAGTTTTGCAAATATCTTGGAATGAGAAGAGGAGAAAACAAATGTAGGTAACAGCTGAACTGAATTACAAAATTACATTGCAAGTATGAACAGGCGGAGAAGATAATATGCTGGTAAGAAAAGAAAAATAATAAAACAAACCATAACTAGTGCAAAATTACTAAAAAGATCCTGACAAATGTAACATGTAAAGGTAGAACCTAGACAAAAGATAACTTGGGAGGAACAAGAAATGAATGTAAACTAAAAAAGCATGAAAACAGATGTAAAGACTTGAATATAAAATTAACCAATATAGCAAATAAACACTAAAAACAGCCCCAACTCTATCAGCTGTAACAGAAGGTGTTGATGGCTGCAGACTAAACAGGATCAGACCAGATAAAGCTACAATAACAAGAAAAAACATAAAGTTTGGGGTTGAACTAATAATTACTTCAGAATTGGACAATAGTGATAAAATGAAGAAGAATGGTGAAAAGTGGTCCTTAAGTCCTGCAGCATAGATAAATAAAAAGATAAGTTCATCCAAATCTGTGCTGAGGAAACTCTTCCATGTCAGGTTTTTTCATCATAAACTTATAAAACCAAACAAAAATTTCTACTGTTCACTGTATTTTCACCTGATGTCCAAATAGCTCAAGTTACTCTTAGATGGAATTTAGTACATAGTATAGTAGTAAAGTACAGTAAAACTAACAGCTACTCTTAAAAAGAGATTTCTTTTTTCTTTAGGTAACTGTAAATGGGTAGATGTAACTCTACCACCCAATTCTTGGGATCTGATGCCCTCTGCTGTTCACAAGTCAAACCTGAATGAGACGTTTGTGTTTGACTCAGGTCACGTGGAAACTGACTATTTACAGAGGTGTGTGGTAACTAAGTACAAGTAGTTCATTACTGTACTTTAGTCATTTTTGGAGGATCTGTACTTTCCTGAGTTTTGCTTTACTTTAAAATCTGAGAACCATTGAACGGTGGAAGGTAGCGAGGAAGGTGAGTCCAGGAGCTCGGGCAACCAGTGGGTATTTTCCACGGCGTCACGAAGGGAACTTGGAGATAGGTAGATGCTGAACTCTTGATGATTCAGACTGTCGCTCGAGGAGAACAAACAGTTGGTTCAGAGCAACAAGGAAGCGAAGCTCAGAGAAGCAGCTCTGGAAGCTTGGTGTTACCAACTTAGGCATAACACTCGGCACTGATGATCCGGCAGGAACCTCTTCTTATACAGCGTCTGATGAGATTAGATAGGATGAAGCTGTGTAGGAACGCCGAACCTCGCTCCAACCGTGACTTGGTGCCATCTAGTGGACAGAGAGGACTAGGCAACAGAGAAAAAGGCCCACAAAGGAGGCAGAGGAAACCCGGGATCATGACAAAAGCTGCTTTTAAACAAACTCTACCCCGATTGTTTTACCTGAGTAAGGTAAAAGGACCGAGAGAAAAATGTTTGTCTTGCTTCTTTTTATGAGCAAAAATATTTTGTACTTTTACTCTTATTTTTCCACTTATCATGGACGATTTTCTGACTTTTACTTAAGTGTTTTTTTATTAGTGACTTTCGTTTTTACCAGAGTAATTTTCTGTTAAGGTATTTTAACTTCCACTTATTCATTTTTTCTTTGAATAGTTTCAAACCTCTGCTTATTTAATATTTGGTCTTTAGTTATTTTAGAAGAATAGAAAGGGATTTAATTACAGATGAAAAACTCAAAAATTAACCTCGATTCACTTAAAAAACCAAAATAACTTCAGTATCACTGTTCTTGTAGCCATCTGCCGATATCTTATATCTGCTGCCCTAATTCGTCGTTTGCAGCTCTGAGATGTTTTCTTGGGTTTCCTTTGTTTTCAGCCAATTTTAAACCATTGGCGCATCTCAAGGTTAAAGCTTCGGGTTTTCATTTGTATCAGGACCTTCTGCTCTTTAGATTTAGTTTAGGACGTCAGTTACCAACTTTCTGTTTATTTAATTTCATTATTTTCATTACAGACATCATTCGGGGTTCGCGATGGTGAAACTACTTTCATTGTTACCTTGCAAAAAGAAGATCAAGGGTTTAAATCCTGCCAAAAGTACGCATTTCCAATCGAGACAGCATATATATTTATATTTATTAAATGACGTGGACATATCTAGTATCTGATTCAGGGAATATGGTCTAGATCCGCCACTGCAAGACACTAGATTGCGTTAACATTCGTGTTTCGCAATTACGACTTTATGGAAAGTCCGTGGAGTGGCCACGTCTGCGTCCCTCTGTTGCGTCACTCAACAGACTCGGTGATAAAATGGGCGGGGCCTTTTCGGCTAAACTGCAGAAACCATGAAGGACAGGAGTCCCAGGAGCCACGGTCAACCCGCCTGAACCCCTGAGCTGCCCTCCGGACACACGGGAGGCGGCTGTGTCGACCTGCCCGGATGGACTTCGTCCTGGGCGGCGTGGCGGCCTGTGGAGCCTGCCTCTTCACCAACCCGCTGGAGGTCGTCAAGACGCGGATGCAACTCCAAGGGGAGCTGAAGAGCCGCGGCACCTACCAGGTTTACTATCGCAACGTTTTCCACGCTTTCTACACCATCGGTAAAGTGGACGGACTGACCGGGCTGCAGAAAGGCCTGGTCCCCGGTCTGTTTTATCAGTTCTTCATGAACGGAGTCCGGCTCGGCTCATTCGCCATCATTGAGTCCGCCGGTCACATCCACACCAACGGGAGGGTCAGCGCTCTGAAAACCACAGCAGCAGGAGCCGCCGCCGGGGTGGTGGGCGCCGTGATGGGCAGCCCTGTGTACCTGGTTAGCAGTAGACATCAGCGTGTGATTCTGGAGAGTTTCACTGCTGCATTTTAACTATAAACTCTGTTCACTGACAGGTGAAGACTCATCTGCAGAGTCAGTCTACCTCCTCCATCGCTGTGGGACATCAGTATAAACATCAGGTAGTAGATCCTTCCCAGACACACAGATGTTGAATGCAGTTTTCTCATCTGCTTCTTGTCCTCCTGACAGGGGATGGTTCATGCTCTGAAAGCCATCCACAGGCAGCATGGCATCCTGGGACTGTGGAGGGGCTCCAGTGCTGCTGTACCAAGGGTCAGTGTGGGCTCTGCAACCCAGCTTTCCACCTTCTCCTCCTCTAAGGAGCTAGTTATTGACCTACAGGTGAGAACATGTCTTCTTTGGGTTTGGTTTATCTTCTCGGGGTGACCATGTGTAAAATATCATCACACCGAATATATGTGTCTGAAAAAGCAATTTATTAAGAGTGTTCAAAAAATGTTGGGGTTTAAAGTTCTTAGTTAAGCATCTCTCAAGGTGTGCCAGAGGATTGAACGATTGCTGCTGCAGGAAAGAAAACTCCTGATTTCCATCTATTTTGTCCTGAAGCATCAAGATAATCCAGTTTAAAAGCGGAAATGAAACGTCTGACCAAACTTAACTGAAGAGATCAGGTTTTTCTATTATCAATAATTGTATTACTAATGTTAAAAAATATAAACGTAAAAGAAGAAAAAAAAGGAAGCTTTTTTTTGGCAAAGGCGCCGCCCTGTTGCAGTTCTCCGAGGTGACATCTCAGGGTTGGTCGATGCTGCAGCTGGTCATTGAACTTACTGATAAAACCAGCTACATCTCTCAATCATAAAACACCTGCTATGATGGAGATGGAGCTGAAAGCACACTAGAGCATCTAAATCATGTTGCTACTTTTGAGCACATTGGCCGTGTGACTCGAGCCATTTTAAAGAGAGAAAAGGCAGTTTTGGAGTCGAGGTTCTGACTCACTGCTACCAGACAGAACATTGGTTGTTGAGATGATGTAAAGAAGGAGACTCTGAATCTGGCGAGCTAGCGGTCCATTGGTCAGCTGGCTAAAGCCTGAAGCTGCTCCAAGTGTTTTTAATTTCACCGTCTAGCAGCTGGGCTCTACCAAACAGCCAAAACACGCTGACAGCGGGTCATCGGCAACAATCAGCCTTAAAGACAGAGTGCAGAAATATGTAAAGTTATGTTTGCAAGTATTGAATCAGCTTCCATGCCCCGAACTCCAAAACAAACGTCCATCACTAGAGCCTAGTTCTCCAACTTTATCCCAATTCCAGCCTCTTAAAAACACGTTTTTGTAACTCAAACAGAAGCCATCAGGATGAACGCATCTCTGCAGCACAGCGTCCCTTAGCCACACCTTTCCACAGTGGGTTCCACGGCAGGCAGTCATGTTATCCTAAGGTCCCAGCTCTCCCTCACCATCCCAGGGACATTATTCCTGAAATGTCTGCCCGCTCCGATGTCTTCGCTCGGGGCTGTTCAGGTACAGCATCTAAGTATCGGCTGATCACCAATCTCCAAAAATTAAGGAAATTAGGGCCAATAAGTTTGTGCCTCATCTGCTGTATTTGGGGTCCCCAGAGCTGCAAATGCTCCTTACTTCTGCATTTCATGGGCCCCTAATTTGGTATCTGATGACCTCCTCCAGGGGGTCTTGACCCTGAGTTTGGGATCCCCTGTTATAACCAAAGGAAGAGATCCGAAATGAGCTTCCTTTGTAGACTAGGCAGCTTTAGAGATCAGCAGAGGAGCTCATTACCTGCTGGGATCTGAAAGTAGGACGGCTGCTTCTCTGCTGGACGTTACAAACAACAATTTCATTGGTTTGCAATGAGTGTTTGTATTAGACTTGAAGTGAGGAGAAATATTTGAAAGAGACAGAAAAGTTACACTCAGAACGTTTCTTTGATGAACAAGTTTTTCAAACATTCATTTCTGGATTGCAGTTTTTTCAAATTTCCATTTTCAAAATCTCTTCTTTGACTTCAACAGTGACGAAACAATATTCACTCCTTATACCCATCAATCTTAACACTTCTCTAAAGCGACCATAAAGTTACACAATTATATCTGTAAAATAATTGTACTTGAATATCTTATCAGTAATTTCTGTTGGTTTTCTGTTTTGACACAACAGAAGTCCGTCACTCAAGGTTATAACAGCAGGAGAATCTTATAGGAGATTCCTGTGTGTATTTTTAGCCAGACAGAACAAGTCCTTCCAGCTGTAATAATACTAAGGCATAAATTGATTAGCAGGCTCGTTCGCCAACGTAATCATTCGATCCACAGAAGAGCTGATTTGTAGTCAGTATCTGTGGACAGATTACACAAGCAGTCGTTGTTGCACTGACAATCAAACCCCCCCATGATGCCCTCCCTGGGATAGAAATAGGACACCTTTTGCTGGGCCCCTCTGTTTGAAAATGTCTGGTTTGCACAACCAGAGCAGGAGGTAACTGCTGGGCCCAACTGTCTGAACTGCAGCTAAAGGGGTCCTTGATTCTTCAAGAAGTATACAGATGATTAAAGCCTGTTTTCCTTACTAGACAGGAAGAATTTAGGGAATTATTGTGTAACTCGCTCTGTTGCAAAAAAAAAAAAGTGGGTGGATAGAGGGGGGGGGGTTTGTACCTCCTCCTCTGAGCATCCCAGCCAACACTGGCCCATTTAGGAGCTGCTATGCATCCTAAATGAAACATTTCCTTGTCTCTAACATAAACATGCATGTTAGCTTCCCGCCCCTCATGGGTGCGGAAATATTTTCGCTGCTGCCATGGTTTCTACTCCTTTATGGTGTTTTAGGAAGAGCTTACACACTGCATCTATTCCCTATGATGTCAGTCTTCTGGTAAAGTGTGGGGAAAAAAGGCTCCTTATAGTAGCATCAACTTTTCAAAGTGTAACTTAAAAGAAAATAGGAAAAGAAAGAAATGAAGTGATAATCTAATATGAATCTTTTTTTAAATTAATCCCTTGTTTAAAATTCTTTCTATGACTCCAGTCATTTAGCAGGATTGGAGCTGCTGCTTTTCAAAATGTTTTTTAGTCGCATCGTATGCAGTCAGTTTTCTGCCCAAAAGGAAAATCTGATAAATTAGGCGGTTTTATTGAATACACATGCATATCGGCTACTCTCCACCTCCAGTTTGATTCTCTCCTGAGTTTCTGTAAACTCGTGTTAACTTTTCTTATTTGAGGGGGCTAAACACTTGAGGAAGTAAAACAACTGTTATTGGCTACTTTTCAGGAAATCCTGCCTTTTGACAAAGTAATGTTTTCTTTCTAGTTCTGGCTAGTAGCGTTAGCAAAGCATCTTAATGTTCTCTTAAAGTGTAAACGTTGGTTATTTGAAGTCGTGACTAAATAACTTAGTTTAACATTGTGTTCTGACAGCAGTAGCAATATGATCTGAAATGATTGATGGAGGAGCAGAAGGGGAGAGAATGTTGCTAAAGAGTGAAAATACAGTTATTTGATTTTATGTGACGACTGTGTCAGTCAAAAATTCTTTTCATGATTAGACTTTAGAATCTAGGCCAGGATTGGCTGCAGCTTTTATGTCGCAAAAGTCTCCATCGCTACAGAAAACAAGTCGCCAGATTCTGCGCTTGGTGCTTTGTTTTTGTTTTTTTTAAATAAAGGCGCTAGAGGGGTTTAAAAAGTCGGTAAATTTAGCGACAAAAGCACTAAGTTGGCAACATTTCTTCAACTAGGAAAAGAACAGCACCGTGTGAAGAGGCGGGATTTCCTGAGAGGTAGCCAATCAGGAGCAGTTCATTTTCTCCAGTTGGTTTCACCCTCAAAGTGACAAAAGTTAACATGAGGACACAAAACCAGATCCACAGGTGAGTGGGAGAGAATCTACAGGCGCAGAAAGAACAAGAGAGCCTAGAGAAGGAGCATGAACCTAGTGGTATTAAATCTCCATTCATGAAGCAGTTTAGTTTGTGTGAATGTTTTAAATAAAACTGCTTGTATGAATATTTATAGCATGTGGGCACTTTTGGCAAAATTCTGACTTTACAGCGATACATTTAAGAAGATGCTGACTTTCTCACTCCAGCCCTTTAGGTGGCGGTAATGCACCAATAGGCTATAAAATAGGTTTGCTGCAATATTGAAGGGAAGATTGAGTTATAGTTAGCAGACAGATGCCTGCATGAGAATAGAAATAAGTCAGTAACGGTAAAAGTAAACATTAAAGGTCATGAAGGGAATAAAATCTGCATGTTTGTGGTTAGTATGAAGGAAAATCAAAATCGCAGTCGCGCCATTAGTTGGGGGGGGGAAACAACAAAAAAACGAGCCGGACTCTGTTCATGTTATAATCAATTCAAATTTAAAATACTTTATTTATCCCAAATGAAAATTAAATGTTGTAGCAACTCATGTTTTGTTTTCTCCTAACCAGTTGTTGATTTATTTATTTTTTGTGGCTGAATTGATCAGTCCGACCCTGGACTGTTATGCTTGATTTAAACTTAAAGGATTGATGTTACACCAGATGGTTCTGCTATACAGCTGCTTAGTAAATGAAATCAGACTATCGTTGCTTTATCAGTGTGTACAAAAGCAAAGCAAAGCACTTCTTGGATGCATCATTTGGTTGGTTATATCGTCTCAGACTCCACGCTTTATGACTCCGTTTCTAATTAGAA
>JAUZNJ010037799.1:0-11323 GCA_034780135.1 Jordanella pulchra | reverse complement strand
TCATTTAATAGGCATTTTTAAAGTTAGCATGTCCCATTATTTACAGTTTTTAATCTTGTGATACAGAAAATACATATATAGAAACCCTACAAGTTTTTGAGGTTTTTTTTTCTCTCTTGCTCTTTCCTCTGAAGGCTGTATTTGTTGTCAACTCTAATGTTGTCTAATTATTTGATGAAGCACTTGACTGATGACTTGTCTTGATGATATAGTTGAAGTTTAACAGCCATCACATCATCTCTTTCAAGATATGCTTGAAGAGCTCAGCTTTAGGGCTGTAGTTCATTTATTAATTGAGGATACCTAAACTTTTTCATCCATGAATCATTTTCTAATGTAAATATTTTGAAAGGTGTAAAACATGTGTTGCATTAAATCACCATTAAAAGTTGTAAAATGGAGAAACAAGCCTTTCATTTTTCATTTAGAAATCTCCGTGGCTTGTTTCCTATCTGCCTGTTTATTGGCTGTCTGGTGGTTTAATTATTAAACTTGTTGCCTTACATGATAAGACTTTAATTTTGAATCAGTTCTTGGAGTCTTTCTTGTTGGAGTTTATTGATTGTCCCTGTACACTCTGGATTTCAGTCCAGATACTTTAGCTTTTTTCGGTTAATGGGCTCTATGCGGAACTCAACTACTTCCTGAACTTAAAGCAGCTCCTTTGTTTCCTGTCTTTATCTCCTGTGTGAACTGATTAATCCAGGTGTGCCAGACGTCAGTAACCATGAAGACATTGGCCAGACACACCTGGATTAATCAGTTCGCTCAGTAATGAAACACAGGAGCTGCTTTAACTACAGGAAGTATTGGAGTTGTTGATAGAGCCCATTGGTTACTAATTTGTATTTTTGAGTGTGTGAATACATGGTTGTTTGTTAGGAGAAAAACACTCATGGTGCATGTAAGCTGACTGAATATTAGCTTGTTGCACTAAAAAGAGGAAAAGGCAACTTAAAAGTTTAATTATCGGGGCTAAAAGTTTACATACCCTTCCATTAAATAAAGTGATGAATTCAGACTAGAAATCCACATGTTGCAAAACTGAAAAAAGTGATAATAGATAAAAATATACTAAATGATCATTTAGTAAAGGAAAATATTGATTTTGAATTTCTGTTTATAAAAAACATTTCTAAAAAGCAAACTGTCTGGGACAAAGTAAACTATCTTATACACACACACACAATCAAATATTGGATAACATTTTAACTGCAAAGATATGATTTTATTATAAGTTAGTTAAAAACAGAAACAAATGAGACTTAAACATTATTAATAAATTATTTTTAAATTAGATAGAAAGTTAATACATGTGCTTCAACTTTCTGTCTAAAATTCTCTTAACACGATGAAAAATATCAGCTTTCCAAAAAAAGACTGTTACTTACAATCAGAAAAATCATGTTGCTTAATCTGCCAGGCATATGAAGAATTTTTGACGCTAGTTTGATCTATAATTACTTTCATCCTTTTCTCCTTTTACAGCCCCCCCCCCCCAAAAAAAAAAAAACTATTATAAATCACAGAAGCAGGACAAACTCAGTAACCCTGGACTCAGATTTAATCCACTACACTAGGTGATTTAATGCATATGAGAAACAAAACAATTACTGTGGCTTTATAACGAAGGCAAGCGGCTGCTCCATACCTAGTCTCCATCTGCAGGCTACCCGCTGACATTCAGCCCAATTATTCACACTTCCCGGATGCAGCCGCAGCCAACAGGAGAAGACGGCCTTTAAAAAGTAAAGACAGCAAGAAAAAAAACAAAGACTCATGTTATTTTAATCCTGCAGGCGTTCTTATGATTTCTGTCGGAAAGGCAGCAGTGCCTACAAGCAGTGCAAAGTAGAGGTTGTTCTTTGAAGAACAAATCTTTATTGTATTGTAATGGATGGGCTTATGTCATCATCAGGAGTCCACAAGGGACACCAGTAGAAGAGTGTTGTATTTTTTTTAAGATTGCTCAGAGGTTCATTTTAGGCTTGTTTTCAGAATACAAGCAGACGATCAGTAACCCCGTTACTTATATTGTGTACACTTCCATTTTGGTTTCTTAAAGAGTCCTGTGGGCAGAAGAACAAGAGGGCTGCTCTGAGTTGTTTGTTAATGGGAGGCTGATCATGGTCTTCAGTGAAGTCTTGAATGAAAAGATGTTACTTTTCCCCATGACCTCGACCTGGCTCGCTTTCTTCAATTTAAAAACTTTGCTTTAAGTGAAAATAAGGTCACTTTTATAGCTTTGGTCTTTTCATGAGTAAATATTTCCTCATTTTAAATGTTTTTGTGAAAACCTGTGTTATTTGTTGCTGTTTTCTTGGATCCTTTTTAATCTTTTTTTTAAATAAAAATATGTCCTGTTTTGGACCTCTCTAAAACTCTGTTTTTATGTTACTGTAAGATAAAATATTTAAATGAATGAATTTATTAGTTATGCCAACCTACTTAAATTATTAAATTAAGCCTTTGAAAAACATCAAATGATCATCATTTTTATGCTGTTCTACTTTTTGATTAGCGGTTGTTTAAGGCTGTATCCAAGAATTTGTTGCTATTTTATATTTTTCCCTGTTTTATTTTGACTTTTTCTCTTGATTTGCTGCAGGGTAACCCCACAGGAAGGTGATTCCCCCCCCTCAGATGCTCCCGGGTCTTCTGGTGGACCACTAGGTGCTACTGGTGGCGCTATAGCTTTACCTGCCACCTCAACCCTCTCGTTGCCTCTGAGCCAAGCTAAACCTTCTCTGCGTCGCATTAAAGGCCGCATCCATCGCAGTAAGAGCCTGGACAGCATGGACCTGCTTGACTCCAACGTAAGTTATATATAAGTTATAAAGCTCTCTTCTAGATAAAATACTTTCTGCAACTGATGATTATTTTTTGATTTCTAAAATGTTCATGCATCAGGATGAAAACAGTTTCTATCCAGGTATTTAATCACAGATTCAGTGAGAGAGAATTTCCAAAGTGTTCCAGCAGCAAAATCCCTGATAGTCTTGGATAAAACCATGAGATCATTTACTGAATTAGAGCTGCTGTGGTTTAAATGCAGGCTAAATGTCAGCAAAATCATAAGCATTTTTTCTTTTTTGATCCTCATAGTTTCATTCACATTTATTATTTCTACACGCCACACCGCTTATAAAACTGCACACATTCACACAGGATAACCTCTTATGTAATATTTCTTTAGTTTCATTTTTTTTTTAGATGAGCACAGTTTAACACATTACATATTTCTGTCTATGACTGATTTATTCTCGTAAAAAGTATTAATCTGATAAAATGATTAGGTAAGCTGCTTGGATCTGAAAACCCTTCCCAACTCTGGGATTGTCCATTGAGCTCAGAACTGCGTTCGGCCCATGGTTAATTCATGCAAACTTGTGTGCCTGCGTTGTGTGCGTTTGTGTGTTCTGTGTTTGAATGTGTGGTGTTTGGGAAAGCTACCAGCGGTTTATGATGTAAAAGCATGCCAGTCTAGTGCTAATGCACGCCTGGTGTGGCTTGTATTTCTGCTATCGTCCCGGACAAACAGATACAAGTCTCAATTTTGCTCAACTCTGCAAAGTCTTTCTACCCTCTTTTTGCTTCCTTTATGTCTCGACCCTCTGTAGATGTCTCCTTTAATAAATGTTCACAGTGTTCACAATGTCTCCTCATCCACCCCCAACCTTCCTCTCCAGGTTGACAGAGCTCAGTGTGTTTGTGTGAGCGTCCCACTGTGTGCACGCTTAGTGTGGGTGTTTTGTAGATTATATGGCCTTAATTGAGAGTCGCCTGGTGAGTCTGTTGTACCAAGTCACTATTTGTTCATCAACCCGTCTGTTGTCTGAACTGGAAAAGGACTAGTTTAAGATTGTGTTTCGAACAGGAAGGTTTGCAGCTTATCCATTATTAATTAGGGGCGAGGGTTAAAGGTGGGCAGAGGAAGTCAGGGAAGCAGTCAACAACATTCTCAGAAACTTCTGCACCAGGTAGAAAACATGCAGATTTTGTCACTTTGACTGACTGCTTCCAGGAGGTTTCCTGTCCGTTTTTTTTTTTTTTATTTTTAGAGCAAAGCAAGAATATCTGTCTGATACATTTTTTTAAGACAACCTGAGTGCACTGATGTGTAATATTTGGCTGTGAGCCTTCTGTTTTAAATGAGTTTTTCTTACCTCACAGACAGTCCTAATGATGAGCAGATGGGATGTCCCATTACACCTTACAGGCAGTGAGGCGGGACTTTTTATGCTTTATCATCTAAATGTGAAGCAATTATGAGAAAGTTCCAACATGTAGGGTTTGGGATGTCCTGTCTGAAAGCATCGCTATGGTTTATATTACATAAATTGTGTTTTCTTATGCCTCATGTCATCAATCATCCATTAACCATTTTTTTAACATCTTGGGTGTGTCAGTAAAGGCACTAAAGCTGAACTATTTCCGATCTTTTTGCATTATCGTCTGCAGTCTTTAATTTAATATTTAGCTGTTTTTATTATGATACAATAGATATGAATCATCATTATTATCATTGTGTTATAAGTATTTAAGCTTATATCATGATTATCGTGCAGCTCTACCTCAACAGTGTCATTTTATTTCTTTTCTCAATCTCTTATATTGTCACTTTTCTTTTTTGTCTTAAATAATATCTTATATTACATGATGTGATAGGGTTTATTTTAATAACGTTATGTATCCCACCTTCTCTAAAACCTCCAAAAACACTCTCAAGCTGGGTTTGTGCACCAGGATCATCAACCATTGTAGATCGTAAAACAATCTTTGGTCCCGAGCCTCAGTCTATTGTCCCTTGCTGTGACAGTTTAACTCTATCAACACAATACATAAAGCAAAAGAATATTACTGGAAAATCTCGCAGCGGGATATATGTCTTGTTATTGTTATTAGACAGTTCTTAGCAGTCTGTTTTACATAATAAATATGGATCATGTCTGACGGAAGTTTACTCAAGATGCATGACTGGTAAACAAAAAGGCATCTGTGTGTAGAGAAAAGATAACACTCATGAAATTAATATTTAATTGTAGCACTTTCTTGGCTGACATGTATTTTTTTTTAATGATAAAAAATGTATCAGTCTAATTATTTAAAATATATTATTTTATCAGTCCCTCTGAAGGATATGTTCTCTTTGTGCTAAATGCTAAATTCCACAGTTCTTACAAAGGAAGTAGAGGAAAATGTTAAAACAACACATTGTGCTTCTTAGTCACAATATTAACACTTTCACTATAAATTATATCTAGCTACTAAATCAGACGTATTCAGTTATTACTTTAGCAAAGAAAACAAACAACAAATCATATATAACAAATTATAAAGAGAAATTCTGATTGAATATTTAACTTGATCAAGTTATGTCTCCCTATAGAAATTGACCTCGAGGTTTTTAATGTGTAATTTACATTTTCTAAACCCTTGTCTTAGATTTAAGGAAAGGCATTTATTCGGTCTCAGTTAACATACAGTCAGGAGGCTCCGGCTGTTTTCCTCCTGACACAGGAATTACAACCAATTTAAAAGACTGTTTTGCTGTAAAATTATACATTATTAAACCGATGGGTCAAACGTCTCCGTGGGCTCAACTCTAGCAGAACTGTAGCCACTTTATTCTGATGTATTCTTGGACCATTAAATAAAAGAGTATTATTTGACATTTGTTAATATGCATCTAAATCCGAGTCGGCCCTCGAGAGCCTCTGTTCTGTGGGTTTTGGATGTTTCCCTGCTTCAGCACACCTGATCCTGATGATTGCAGTTCAGCAAACGCCTGTTAATCAGCTATCAATGGAAATCAGGGAGTAGTTTAGATTCTTTCATTGTACACTGTTGGAGGTCTTACAGTGAAGATTACCTTTAAATATTGATATAATATTTTAAACATTAGACAATGCAAGCCATGCTATTGAAAAAAGGGATCATCATGTAGAAATTATAAAAGGAAAGTCAAATTTGCAGCTTCTGTTTTCACAAAACAATTGTTACAAAAGCTGAAATCCATCCATCTATCTAACCATGGTTATTAGGACTGACTAATTAACTTAACATTTATATTTTAAATACTAAGAGGAGACTAGTGTATCCAGAAAGAAACCACACATCTCAGGAAGAGTCTGCAAATGCCACACAGAATATTTAATCAAAGACAGAAATATTTGTGTAAAGTCAAACTCTAAAAGCCAGACTTGACCACTAGTCTGCTATAATATCACATGGATACTAAAGCTTCTACAAAGTAAACCCCTGCTTTTTAATTTCTCCTTCTATATGTCTGTTATGTCTAACCTACTTTATTCTAAAATGAAGTCTTAGTGTACAGTAAAAAGAACAGGTCAAAAAACATTTAAACAAGGACTCTAAGGTAATCTGTAATCTGTTTTCATCACATTTTTAGATGCAGAGTAAGAAAAAAAGACTCCTGTTTGTTTTGTCTTACTGTTCCCTTACTCTGTGCTTCAGTATCAGCTGCTCAGGGCATGTTGCATAAATACATTAGTATCCACTTTCTTTCCCTGTTGTGCACAACCACAGCATGTCCACAAGTGAACCTTTGAAGCATTAATAATAGATGAAAAATAGATTTGCAGTTGTGCCTCACATTTTTGTTTTTTGGGTGATGAACTGAAAAGTGTTTCATAATGAATTTTAAAGCTTGTGATATCTTTTTGTCATTTGCTTTAAACTTCACCACAACTTTGTCTCCCTTCTGGCTTCTTTGTTTGTTGGTCTTAATGATGAAACCTCTTCACAGAAAAACTATTTGAGAGAGAATAAATTACACGTTGGCGGAGTGCGTAAGAAAACGTTTAGTTGAACTGATTTTAGGGGTGTTGGAGTCGGCTTGGAGAATGTGCATTCTTTTTCTGCTTTTAGTATTGGATGTCTCCTAATCTTTCCTGTTCACCATACGTATTACTTCCTGTTCTTCTACCCCATGAAATCTCAGTAAAACACATATAATTAATGCATTTATTTACATAATGTTACTTAATAACATGAAGTTCATTTAATTATAGATCCATAAAATATGAAGAGCCAATTCTTGTGTTTCACGGATTTGATTGAATGTGATATTTGAACACAGAAGAGAACATTTCCAACATAAAAAGCTATGAAATGTGTCGCTTTAAAAGGGTTTTAAAAACCTTAAAGTTTTCAAACCTTATACAGTAACATTGATCTAAAGAAATATCATGATCCACTCTTATTTGTGACCTTTGACTCTATGTCATGCAGCTTGACAAGCAGTCTGTCATCCACAGACAGGAAATGGTTTGTGAGCAGAGACTTCTGCTCAATATGCTAATCCCTCTGTGGATCCAGCTCATAAAACTGACAGTGTGACAGTTAAATAAGGATTTTGTATTTTTCTCAAGATAAAACGTTTTGCTCTTACTGTCCGTTATTCAGTGTGTATGCATCCAAAAGCTGCTGAAACAATTGTGACCCAGTTGGGTGTGGACATAAGAGCTCTGGGAGTCTCCATCAATTCCTGACAACAACGAATTGACAGCTGAGGTTTTTGGGTCACATGGGCTAAAGGATAAGGCCTGTTCTAACAGTTTTTTGCTGTGTTCAATGTAAAACCAGGGAGAAAACTGCTACCACAAACTTTTCTCTTGTTCCTTTTTTGATTTGTCAGGTTTTAACAAGCAAACTATGTTCTGTTAAAACTAAAGAAAGTTTTAAAACTACTGAAAAAGAGACAACCTATTACTTGAAATCGTTTTACTTGTACCAAGTTCCAAATAATACTGTAAAGGAGATATGAAGAACAGTATATTGGAATGAACCTTTTATCTATATTGACAAAGCTTAAGTCTGCATCTGCAATCATAAAGAAAGAATGCCATAATAAAGATAAACCAGGCTTTTATAAGCACTGGATAATGACGGCCTTTGCAAACATTTTCACCATCTTATCTGTTTTGTTTTCAGTAGCTTACTTGCACAGTTTGCACCATAACTCTGGGGTACAGAATCTGTCCCCAGATTTACTGAGACAAACATTTTTTTACTGACTTATTTGCAGATTTTATTGTATTTTTCCATGATGCCAAACAAGGAAGCTGTGTGTTTGAGGCACTGCCTTAAAATACAGTACATCCATCATTGTGTCTAAGACTTCATTCACACCAAATGTTTGGACTGCTTTTAACTGTTCCAGAGTTTTATGCAGGTGTGAACCCAATCAAGAATCCTAAAATAAACCTCCCCCTGGAATAATAATTAGAGAGGAGTTCAGTATTATGAATATGTTTGAATTACTATTAAATAAATGTTTTAAATATTTCTCAGAGTTTGAGCATAAATATAAATATCAGAGAAATATTTCATCCAAATTTAAAATTTATTTAAATATATTACTTAATAAATTCCCATTTACTTTTACTTAGTTTAGATGCATTTAACACAAAACTATTAAATTAACATTAGATAATTTGTATTCATTTGTATAATAAAAATTATTTATTTGAAATACATAATCGTCAAGTCTATGTATGTATTAATTAATAATAAGTGTATTTCTTTCAAATACATAAACTTTATTGTTTGAATTGCATAAAGATAACATGATTATTATGCAGTTCAAATAAATAAGCTTTATGTTTGAAATAAATACACCTATCAGTATTCATTCCACCTTCTTGCTGCAAGACAACAGCGCTACCCACTGTAGCACCTTGCAGCCCTAATATGGATGATGTAATGTTTATTTAATTCAATTCAATACAATTCAAGTTTATTCAATATGTTTGTGTTAAATGTATCTAAAAGAGTACATTGGAATTTGCTATGAAATAAACTTACATAATTCCGAAAATGTGAGTGAAATATTTCTCTGAATTCACACACAAAGGTAACAAGTGCTATTCATGTCACAACAGTTTATAAAGTTGCTATGAGAAAAGTTTTACATCAAAAAGGAAATAACACTTGTTTAGAGTTTATTTGCAGGGAAAAATGTGTTTCATTTTGTTTTATTATAACATATATACAATTATTTCTCTATATTTAGAGAAAGAAATGAACAAATATGTAATAAAAATACAATAATACCTCATTTGTGCGTTCAGCATTGCTATGTTCCTGTTTTTTTGTGTCTAAAAGGTTTTCCCTGACATCAGGGAGATACCTAACTGCATTTAGTATCTGCAGGGCATAACTTTAGAGTTCCATTAAGTTTTCCTTTTAAACACGTAAGGTTTTTCAGGAAGCAGGAACCCTCTGCATAATCACATGCTCTCTGCCCCTCAAGTTACATACCCCCGTGCCAGTAGGCATTTATAATGTCAGTTAGGAAGGGCAGGCAAGATCAATGTTGACTCTATAGATAGATGAAGCGATGATCTATGGCTTCCTCAGCAGTAGCATGGAAGGCAGAGGGCCTCATTTAACACAGGGTCATATGGAGCTGTTCTCATTGAATTAAATGAATCAATCACTCTTGATTTGTCGCATGTGTATGTGCGTGCCATGTGTGTGTGTGATATCTCTGGTAGAGTGGCTTAAGAGATGCCTGTCTGCATACATCACCAGAAATGTTCTCATATTAGTATGTCCGGCGGTCGGCTGTCCTCTGTGTGATATCGATTGGTCAAAGTAAAGTGTTGCTGGTCAGCGTTTCTTAAATGGACGTAGGGGGAATTACCAGAGGCTGGGAATGGATAAGATGAGGGCAGAAAATGGCAAAAGAAGGTGGGTTGGGAAAAGAAAAATTATATGACGAGAGTGTTGGCTGAAAATCAAGAGTATTCTTCTGGGTTCTCCCTTCCTCATTTTTTTCTGTAAAGATTTAATGTTCCAAAGCTGATTGGAGATTATCTATAAGTGTCCCTCATAGATATCTGGGAACCTTATTAATATAAGTGTTAGAGAGTAATAGAGAGTAAATGATTTTAAGGATACGCCTTGTTGGAGCAATTTAAGTAATTGAATGGATCAAAACCATTTTTCTTTCTTATAAGATACTTCAGTTTGGCTCATTATGTTGTTTCCATGTAAGCTTTCATTTAGTTTTCTTCTTTTGCCATGTTCTTCTTTTTACTTATATTTTCTTTATTTCTTGTTTTTTCTTATATTATGGCATAAACAACAAGAAAAAACTAGAACATGTTTCCTATCCAGCAGAAAACTCCATGGAAAACGCCGTAGTCTGACAACAGAAAATGCCCTTAGAGGAAAAGAGTAAAATATCATATCCAGATAATCTGTTGTCATTCATCCTGCAATTAATATAATATAATGAAACAGAAAAAATAACATAATTTAAGGATAAGGATATATAAAGTATTACTGTCAGTAATAATTAGAAAATAGTTAAATTTGTTAAAGAAACAAACTGAGAAAATAAACAGGAAAAGTCCAATACTGTATGTAAAGTAGATCTTAATAGCAGTGCAATATTTCAACTGTCTGAGGCAAGAAGCTGTGCTGCTAGTTTGTGTTTCTGTTTTGTGGTGCTGATGGCATTTGCTCAAAAGGGAGAGGGTGTGAGAAGGGTACAGTAGGCCTTGTTCCTCCACCACATGGATGGAGGACAGGAATACTTCAATGATTGCTCCCCTAAATACCCTCTATAGGCCCTCTTGCTGCTGAAGTGCCTGTTAGTGAAGCTATGAGTCAATGTACTTTTCTCTGAATATAGAAAGTTGATGACATCTGTGCTAAGGTCCCAATGTTTTTCAACCAGAGATCAATGAACTTAAACACCTCTGTGTAACTTTTAGCCACTTGGGCGACTAGAGGTTTAACTTCCAGGTTGCACTGTTGCAAAATGAAACAGTTTCCCTCTGTGACTAGTTTGGACCAGCAGATTGAGAAGTCATGGAGTTACCTGTAAAGAGAAGGACACATTCGACCCTGTTGTCTAAATCATACATCAGAGAATCAAAGATATTTCAAGTAAGGTTTGTATCAGTTGTGTTTTCTAATGACAACTTTTAACTTAGTTAGCTCGGGTGTTTAAGTGGAGCTCAGGCTGCCTGTCTGGGTCACATGACTCATTCACTGACAGATCAGACCCTCTGAAGGTAGGTGAGTTGTTGAGAAAAACAGCATCAGAACGTGTCAAGTGCTGCATATAGACCCGAGAAATTCGTTAATATAACTCAAACTAAGCGAATAGTAGGGTTGGAAGTTATAGTGTTGCTTCAAACAGGTAATGATTCTTGGTTATGTTCTCAAATCATGATCACACTTATCAGAAATCAGCTCCTTTATTCTGCTGCTGTTGAGTACCTATATATATATATATATATATATATATATATATATATATATATATATATATATGTGTGTTTAT
>JAUZNJ010037798.1:0-11323 GCA_034780135.1 Jordanella pulchra | reverse complement strand
CCGAACCGGAACCCAAACCGGAACCTGGACCGGAACCAGAACCAGAACCTGAACCAGAACCATATCCACTGTTATCTCACAATAAACTGTTTAACTCTTTTCCTGTTTCCCGAGTGGTGTTCTGCAGATGGGTTCGAGCCTTAACCCATCATGACAATATGACATAATAAGGACGACAACGTATGATACATTATGCATTGAATTCCCTGGTTAATTTGCTTTAAACCAAATATAGAAGACAAAAATTCTTATTTCCTTTTTTCCAAACTTAAAAGGTTGCAATTAGCCATTAATGCGATTCCCAATGCTAGGCAATAACATTTTTTTCTTTTGTAATCATAAAGGGAAGACAAGGAATGTAGACTAATACAGAGATTTGCCTTCAAGTGAAAAAGAAATCCTTAACCCAGGGCTAGAACTAAATGAACACTTTGATGCCTGAATTTATATACATGTGTATGTATACAAAGAAAGGCTTTTGCCTGTAAGTAGTTGCCAAATTGAAATTCTTAAACATTCTATTTATTTTTATAATATATTCATTATTTTTAGAAATTTGTGACAATATTTATAATGGTTAATGATAACATACGGCGTTAGGAACCAGTTGTAACGGAACAAGAGCTTCCCAAAGGTTCCTAGGTCCACAACCAGCGCATTCCCTCAAAAAGCTAGCTTTGAGGGAATGCACATGTTATCTTTGCTGTGTACGTAACACAAAGGGTTTGTTGCATATATGCAACAATGGCCATTGAGGTGTTAAGAAATGAAATGATTGCTAGGCGACAGAGAGTACACTGAGTGAGGGGCAGTGAAAGAGAGCTGGATCTGTTTGAATCCATAGCCAAACCCTTCTGGCCTCCTTATTTTTACGGCCCTTGAAGGATTGTGCTTGAACACAATACGCTGGTAATTTCCATTTTACAAATGGAAAGGATCACCTTTACCAGACTACATGAAGACAGGATATTACACCCTACACTTGACTAAAGTCAAAAAGACTAGTAAACCATCAGTTACTATTTCTAACCAGCATTGGTTTAACCAACTTGATTGGTTGTCCTTCCAACCAACCCATTGTTAGAGTGTATCTTATTATGATAGAAAATTTTTCGAGAAATGGATTTACTGTACTTGTGATTTAAATCCCATTCAACCAGGTTGTTGAGATCCGGGTCATGGCAACCTTGATGTTAGGGTCAAATGCCCTTAACCATCTATGATAACAGACCAGACACAAGTTTCAAAGTTTTGCAAAGGGGAGAGAGAGCTTTGGGGAATTGAACAGGACGCTCAAGTCCTGCTCAAGTCCTGCTCAAGTCCTGCGCGAATCCTGATCACACCAAACATTACACAACAAAACAACATTTAAGTAAAAAAGGATAAATTGGGATAGGAACAAAATGAGAAGAACAATAAAATCATGAATTCTCTAAGACAGGTATTATTAGAAGCATTTTAAATTCAGTTTGAAGGACCTAAAACACTCGTTAAGTAAAGTTTCATCTTAAAAAAGTCTGCATATCTAGATTACTAAACATTTATGATTTCAGTCATTGTTTAAAGTTTTTATACATTATGACATATAATATTTAGTGAGACATGATCCTATGAAAAGTAGCAGATGACACAGCAAGCAGGGTAAGTGTAGGTATTTCTCAAACATTACTGCAATGCTCCTTATTAAGTTATGCTTGAAGAGAAACATTTTTAACTAGAATTTGAGAATTGTTTATTTAACTGACTGAAAATCAGAAAAATAAAGAAACTGAGCACAGCGAATACTTGAACACTCCCTTGGTCATTCAACATTTACTTAAGACCAATAACTTTATTTTTGCTGTTTGATTAAGTGCTTAGTTACACACAATAATCAAATAAAAGAGCTCTTTTTTAAAAAAAAATCCACTGCTGAAAGTTAATTTAAAGTGCATGGGCGATTTATTATGTTCTTTTAAATGAACACCTCTTAAACATTCATAGTGACCCTGAAAATGAAAACATCCATGCAATTTTAAAAAGAGTTTAGACACTCATGTTAAAATGGAGGTTTAACTTCTACTATTACTATTTAACATGACACATATTCTATATATATCAACCAATGCATTTTTTAGATTTAATAAATGGGTAACAATATCCAGGTACATACACAACCTTGAACTAAAATTTAGCTGAAACAACTTTTGAATTTAATTGAGATTGTCACAATCCAACATTTTGTACTGGCATATTCTGTTGTTTCCCAAAAGGACTACCATCAGCTTTAATGATTAAATTACACCAAAGGATGTGAGAAATGACAAAAAAAAGTGCATTAAGTCGTAACAAATAATCACTGCTTCAATGCACCAAGAAATTACACACCGCAAATTTGATTTGACAATATGCAAATCTGATTACACATAGGGCCTCTTTAGCACAATTCCATTACTTTTAAAGGTCACTTCTAAATTAGGTTTGGTGCTTTTCTGACTTTTGAACAGAATAGCATAATCAATTTATTTTATGATTTTTCTTAAATAATTTTAAGCCTTACTGATTTTCATAATTGGCTGACTTTGAGTTTGCTTGCACATTTTGTCCTCTCCCCTACCCTCAATGTCAGGGCATTACATATTTACATTGACTAATGACCTGGGCTGACAAGAGACAGATATACATGGAGAGTAATGATTCGCACTCAGAGGGTGCTGTGGTGAGGGCCGGACATCTCAGTCTGTGTCCTTTAATAGGGCCTGTCTCCAGTGATTAGGGATTGTTGACAGTGGATGTGTTAGTGCCAAGCACCAGATGGAGCACTGTGTTTCTTTCCTCCATCTATTATCACCACCTCAATCTACACTTAATATTAGCCCCACCACACACAAGTACAAATGAACACTTAGACACACGCACACCCTTGCCCATTTTTACACACATATGTATGCGGACATATTTTTTGCTCATTATGTCAAATATCAGAAAGTGAAAGAAACACTGTCACGTCATGGGGGGAGAACTTAGCTGTCTCTCCTCCCACGCCTTCTGCAAACTTCTGGGTCTCAGGGGCACACTGGCAATCACACTCCAGCTCTCTCATCATTACACCTCGGTTCACTGCACAGCATCAGTACATTCTCTCCCAGAACCTGGCTGCATTCAAACCAATTACGCTGTCATCTCCATTTTCTCATCTTTGAGCTTGCTGGCTTTTCAGAGAGTAGTTTTTTCATGTCACTTTTACAATGCTGCATTGGCCGGAAACAGTTTTTTTTTTCTTTAATTAATCAACAGTGCCTTTTTTCTTCAGTTTGCTGAAAAGAAGAAGAAAAAAAATCAGACCTTGAGCTGATTGTAAAACAGAAATAGCAATGCTTAAGTTTTTCTGCCTACAAAATAGAAAGAAAATCTTAATTCCTTTGTTTGGATCATGACCCCAAACAATTTCTACCTTCTTCTCCTTTACTTGTGTCTCTTAAGATCAAATCTAAGTACCTTTAGGGCTCCTGATTCACAAGATCTGCAATCTGTAATTGACCTGCACCTACACAAACTTCACATTTGTAATCCAGAAGGAAATGCATGCTGAATAATCAAATCTTCCTCTGGGCACCAAAGGCTAAATTAATTCATATGAAAGTCAAGGATAACTAATGGACAGCATGGAAAGATAAGAGCCCCTGTACTCCTCAGTATTTCAAACACTCAAGTCCTATTTTTCAATATATTTCTTTGAATGTGTGCTCATACACGCAAAGAGAGAGAACCTAATGGAAGCCTAATTCACAGTGTTAGGCATTATGTAAGAACCGTTTCCAGCTAAGCTACCATGAAAGCCAATCAAAGCATAGCCTTCAAAATTTCAGTGTCTTTTTTTTTTAAAACAATGTGTCCTCTTGAAATCTTCAATTAACTGTGTGGAGTTAATTGCAGACTGAAAGGCACATGACCTCTGCTGTGTTGCTCGTGCCCTGAGAAAAAAATGGTGCAGATGTACCACACACAACGTTCTCATAGGATTAACTCACTGTCTTAGCCTAGAATAAATTTCTCATCATCATCATTAAGATACTACAGCAACAACAAAACATGCTTCAAGATAGTTCTGTTGAAGTTATTTTAACACTACTAGACCTTATTCCTCAAAAGTTATCTTAGATCTGAAAATTTAACCTAGCTTTCTTGTTATCCATCATATGTAGTCATTAACCTGTGACTCCGGCATCCATGCACAACTTGTCCTTTGTCATCAATCGCTCCGTCCTATAAAACCACACTACAAACCTCACAGTAACATGCCACACAGGATCACAAAAGAATAGGAAGAATAAGAAATCAAAGCAGAAAAAGTGGATGGCCAGTTGCTGCTCATCACATCAGCTGAATTGCCAAAGCTCCCAAGTGCGAAAGTCTTTTCTGGTTGATACAAGCTGGCACATATGCCCACACGCTCCGGCCTTAATCGGCTATGATTATAACTAATGGCTGTATTGATGTACATTTTCCCCACAGCAGGACACTGCAGTTAGGATCAAGGGAATTCAGTATCTCCTCAGGCAGTCCGCAACCCTCCTTCTCTGGTGTTGCTTTTAAGCAAGCAAATCATTTACGACATTCAAAAGCCAGATTGTGCTACATTTGAATTGTAGCTGACAATTTTTATAAGAACCAGAATTGCTAAAACATGAAAATTTAAATGTCTTTTTAGGGTTTGAGACTTTGATCTAGAGGTAAAAGTGAGAATTGGAGTTCATAATGAGCATGTTGTAAACATTAAATGTATTAAGAATGTCGATCAAAGATTTAGATACTTGTAAATGGTTTTCTGAGTGGAGCAGAGAGTCAGAAAGATCTGATCAGTAAAATTATATTCCATTACTTTTTATAAGCATTCAATGCCTTGCAAAAGCACAGTAATTGAGAAGTGTAGACTGTATGAGCACTTAGCCTCTTTGTCCTGATGTCTCCTAAATAAAACCAAGTGCAACTAACATTGACTCCAAAAAAATAACTTTATGGCCTATATGTAAAACGATAGAGCCAAACCCCACCTTGAAAGCAGTATCCCAATCGAAACATTGCTGTGGCAGCATTATGCTTGGAAATGCTTTTAACAGCAAGGGAACTCGTTGGAGTTGATAGGAGGATATATTTTGCTAGACTAAGAGCAACGAATGAAGGAAATCTTTTAGAGATCTTAAGACTTGTGACAAATGTTCCCTCTTGCAGGTCAATGACTCTTGTAAATAAAAACGAAAGAAGAATCAGCATGCTTTCAAACTCTAATCATATAGCAAGGGCAAATTAGAAAATAGACTAGAAAGGTAATTCAGGCTTTAATTATATTTAGAATCTGTGACAAGATCAGTACATTTCTGTTCATAGTTGATCTCCATCCAATATAAACAACTCCAAGAGACAAATAGGTAAAATAAATCCATATACACATAAACCAGATTTGTGGCTGTAATTCAAGCAGTTTGACTCAATCTGATACTCTTTAGAGTTTTGATTGTTAACCCTTTAAGCCGAATGTATATGGATTTATTTTACCTATTGAGAACCCGACTTAATAAATCAGAAATATGTAGGGAACAGAAAATGTATAAAAGATTATACGGAAATGCCTAATGTTTCAAAATTTATGCAAAGAATGATCAAATTTAACTTATAAAAAATGTATGTTTTTTCTCATAATTTTTCATAGAATTCAATGACAACTGTTATATTAAAAAATCTGAATTTTCTGTCAATTATTTCATGGTTCGGGCTTTAAAGGGTAAAAGAAAAAAAAAATCAAACCCCATACATCCCTTTTATTTCTTGTACCGTCTCATTTTTCTTTTTGGCATAATTTTGTGTTGATCAAGCATGTGGCATGCACTGAAGTTTATGGTTTTCAGTGTTCTGGGTTAGGAATATGAGAGAAAAGTCTTTCAAATTGAAGTATTTAATAAAGAATAAATATGGCCATGAAACAAATACAATAAAAAATGCACCTCTATTCAGTCCTTAAACTGATTCATAAAATGCTGAAAGCTTTTGCAGAAATAATTTAAAAAAAGCTGCTTCTACATGTATGTCATACTACAGTGGCAAAGGTTAGAAGTTATGATCAGCCATGATTTACAAAAGCTTGAATACCACAATATTTATTTTTCTTTTGGCAATGAAAATGAAAAATTAACTAAGTAAAAACTGCAAGACCATTGATGACAGGCTCACACTGAAACAGCCAAGTTTGCCTCAACATGAGGGAATATTGCCTCATCTTTTTCTTTTCTCACTCTGTAGGGCATTCCACGTTGAACTGATGTTTTTGATGTTTTGGTTTTTTTATGTCAGAAAATGTCCATAAACATTTTGCGCTCAGAAACTTGTGCATACTAACTCTGAGCATGAGAAATATATATATGCAGACATTTGCTGTAAAGATTTCAGCTTTTATTGGTCATAGTTGGTTGCATTATTCATCAGCCAAGTCCTGCCCATGGCATAATTCTCCACCCTGCAGTTTTCCAAGACATTTTTAAATTGTTTGTACGGGAGGAATAAATCAGTTATCTCTATCCTTTGTGAACATTACCATTTAGGTACTGATCTTCTCCTGTCACATAGCCCATAATGACTGAATATAGTTTAATCGATCAGGATACTTTTATAAAGAGTAACATTTTCTGATAAACAAGAAGGTTTAGTATTTGAATTCAGCTGTAACTCATTCCCCCAGACGTATATTCATAAAACCCATCCTCACATGTACACATTGTGCTCATCAAGTCAAGTCACATCTCCATGGAAACTGGAATAGAATAAAGAGACTGCCTTAATCACTTGATAAGTAGCACAAACTCTGCTCTCGTCTGGCCAAAGACATTCACTTTCCAAAATGATTTCAAAATCGGCCCATGTGAAGTCCTTTCATTCTATTACTCTGAGTTAATCATGGTGACATCTGAGCGCGCTCCCCAGTAGTGTTAATTAAAAAATAGTGAGTAAAGTCTGCCTTTCTAATAGAGCTGAGAATAGCTCATTATTCATTCATGATGCTTTTTATATTAAACCACAGGTAGCAAATACCATATATACTGAAAAATTACCCATAAATCAGTAATAGGGAAGGGCATGGCCTTTACTTGTATAACTCAAGTAAATGTATAACTGGGCAAAAAAAGAAAACAATACAAAAAAGACAAATTTTTACATTAAGTCTCTTTATTTAGAGATTAGCTGTGAACAGAAAGTTTAAAGTTGTATCCACTTATTAATTCTTTAAACATTTTTTTATTATTTATGATTCCTGTAACTGAGTTGACCTAGATAAGTCCTAGCTAAGAAATCTGAAATAATGACATAGACAAAAGTGTTAAAAATTAAAAGAAATCTAGCCATACCATATCCAAATTTGCGATAAAATGTAGTTCATTAAAGCCAACAGTATTTAGGTATTTACATAAAACAGACTGCATACTCGATTGGTGTTGAACATAGTGGTCAAACAGATTGAATGTCCTCTGTTATATTCTTTGTGAGGCAGTTTCTGCATGGAGTTTTCATTCTGCAGTATTCGTACGTTTTGGTGTTCTCACAGAAACCCTTCCACATTTCAAAAGCATGCATGTAAGGTTAAATGGTCCGAAACTTTATGCTACTGTTAAACTTTTTTTTTTTTTTTTTTATCGTATACATGACCAGGGGTGTACGACCAAATTTTAGGCCTTTCCAATGTCTGTGGGCCTGTATTTATGCCAGTGAATAAGACATGTAAGCGAAAAAAAGCATTAATATGGTTTTAAGCTACAATCAGATAATATAATATTGGTGAGTGGCAAGTATATGTAATGTCATCCCAAATTAATCAGAATAATTTTGATTTGTAAGCCAGAGATATAAAGATAAATCATGATGTCCTTAAAACTTGGTCATAGAATAGAAATATCTAATAAAAATGACCAATAATTTGAATAAAACATGCATTAATAATTCATTTAGGATAATTTATTTGATGCATATATCTCAACTATCACTGAATTTTTTTGTTTTTCCAAATAGAAATATGTCCTTTTGGGGATTTATGGCTTTCCATACTTGCTAAAGTCGAATTCTAGCCTATGTATAGGCTTGTGCTTGTGTGGCATTATTGGATGGAGTTAGGTTACCTTTTTTAGCAGGTGTGGTTTGTCCTTTGCATGGTGGAGGAGGAGGTAGTACTGTTGCATCGCAGCAAGAAGGTTCTGGGTTCAAAGCCTGGGGTCTTTCTGCATGGAGTTTGCATGTTCTCCCCATGCATGCGTGACTTCTCTTCCAGCTTCCTCCCACAGTCCAAAAACATGACTGTTTAGTTAAATGGCATCTCTAAATTGTCCTTAGGTGTGTGTGTGTGTGTGTGTGTGTATTGTTGTACATCTTTCTGTGTTGCCCTGTGACAGGCTGGCAACCTGTCCAGGGTGTACCCCAACTTTGGCACATAGTCAGCCGGAGTTAGACACCTGTCTCACCAAAATGCTGATGAAATAAGCATGAGAAGATGGATGGTGCAAGATCTTCTCTTTATTCACTTCCTCCCAGACTGATACTACCATATTTGAATACCACCAACATGTTTTTTAGTCTAGAAATAGAAGTCATACATGATCTGAGCCTTTTCATCATTGTCAACTCTTGGTGACAACTTATGACTTCTGTTACCTTTGGTTCTCTATATATAGATCCTTTCTTATTATGAACCCAAATGCCTATAGTCAAATGAAAGAAAAAACAAATAGCTTTGAAGAATGCTAGAAATCAGTTAATTATATACTAATAGCTATGACCCGCTTATGAATACAGTACCAGTATCTTTCTTTAAAACAGAAATGTCTTGGGATCCAATCCTGACTATAGGGTAGCATGATATATTGTTTTTGTTAAGTATATTTATTGACTTAGTGACTTTTTATATGCTTTACCTTGACCACAAAAGTGGTAGAAGCTCAAATGAATAGATAAACATCAGCTTTTGCTTCAATTATTTCTGATTTAAGGTCTTTATTTATCATACCATTTGACCGAAAAATAAAAAAATGATTGCTTTTTTTTCACTTCTCTAACTGTGGTTGGACTGCAAAGTCTTAATCTGAGAGATATTACAGTTATTCATCTCCATATTGAAGGAATGTTATCATTTGTATGCAGTTACATATTTTTCTTTTGGCCAATCCTGTCATGCGACAAATGTGATTTACTGCTTTATAGTAGCACAGTCAAAAGAGAGAGGGAAAGAAAGGAAGAAAACGAGTGCAAAAAAGTAATGATTGATGTGCCAGTTTCAGGTTCTCTCCAGACATTGCTGAAAGAACTACACAGGCTCTATCTGTATTACCCATCCACGTCCCCCGAGGCAGTGCTCTGATGTGGATGAAGTGAAGAATTATCACTGTGGGAAAGGATGGGCACTAGCCTTCACTACCTGGTTCTCATTGTATGTTATAGTGCTGGTTAGATTTATATGTGGTAAAGGAAGCAAAAGAAAAAAAGGAACAAACAAAGAAGGAATTGAGTTTCTATTTTTCCTTTTACATTTTAGTTTTTAAGTATTCTAAGAGATAAAAAAAAGGGTTGTTTTGAGAAAAAATCAGCATCACCTATTATGGATAATCATTCAGCATTTCTCCAAACTGGTTCTGTCCTAGTCAGGGCCACAGAAGAATAGATCTTTTTCCGCTGTTTTCTCAGGTAGCAGACTGAGTATTTTTTTTAGTTTATCAACAATTACTGTTTGCCAATTATCCCAACATGCATATTATAAAAGTATGTATACCCACACAGACAGAATGTGAAAAAAAAATGTTTTTTTTTTAAAAAAGCTCCAGAACCACCTTCTCATCCCCGTAAATTTCCACATGGTTTCAATTTTTATACACACAATACATCCATTATTACTACAGAATCCTGGAGGAATGCAGAGTTTCACTTTGTGTTTGTGAATTTCAATGCATTTTGTTAATAAATTATGACTTTTAAACTTTTTTTTGTACATAAAACCAGAGCTGACAGAGATTAAACTATAACTCTGGGCATCTCTGTTAGGACATGTATATTAATCGTTTAAAGAAAATGCTGTGCTTATGACTTTCAGAAAAGAAGATAAATTATGCTTTTTTGCATCTAAGATGGTGACCTAATTTATTTTTGTGGATTGTGTTTTTACAAGCACAGCAATGAAATCCTCTTTTACTTAAAGACATCAAATCTGTTGAGTTCAAATTAAGGATGTAAAATGAGGATTAAAAACAAGGTAATATCACCTTCGCAACATCATTCCACATATATAAAGCTGTAGCATACAGAAATAGGAATTGAACAAACGACATATATCCTTCAATTTCAGGCCGGATTTGTCGGCCGATTACTTCATAGCACGGCTCCATGGCCTGCTCGGATTTGAAGACTCGTTCGTATGCAAATGCAGCTTTCTTTGTATCCTCCTTAGCCTTGGGTATCCCGTGATTCATTGCAAGTTCAAGCAAGCCAGCTTCTTTGTTTAGGGGAAAGGCAATGGACAGTGGTGAATATTGTAAATGCAGTTTAACATTATAACTGAATCGATTCGTCTGAAATAAATGACAACATGTTTTTCAAAGGTTATTGAGTCAGATATGTGGCAGATAATGTTTCGTTTTTGGAGAGGGTTTATTCTGTGACTGTGGAAATTAGTTTGGCTGATATTTAAGCCCAGATTCCAATATCTGTTCATTATGTGAACAGATCTGATACCTGTGACAACGGTTCTGGTGCTAAGGCTCATCAATAATTAAATTAGCAACAGAACAGAAGGAAGGAGTTCAGTGTAGGGTGGTTTTTGTGCAACCAGGTTGAGCAGATATTTTGTGCATATGAATCTCATACACACTTGCTCAACTCTGACAAACCACTCACTCTGCTCGCGCTCGACCCTATTTCTGCTCGCTCCCAACCTCAAGGTTGAGCACCATCAGTCAATCACAGAAGTGCCTGATGCATCCAGTCAAAGCCTGTCTTGCAAATACTACCTTCAGTTTGATAAAAAAAACAGCAAACACAAAGGAAAATACTGTAATACAATTCATGATGAAAGTTTCTCCAATCATCAGGAACAATAATCACTTCTTACTTCTTCAGTAAAAACGATATATTAACTATTCAGAAAAAGATATCCGATCTGATGATTGCAGAAAATTTCATCATAAATTGCATTACAGTATTTTTAACTCAAAATAGATCTCTGCGCGCTAAAGCTGGTGGCGCAAAAATCACGCCATACTTTGGTATATATGTATATACCAAAGATGGTGGTTTTTTATTGCCGTTTTATTTGTGTATA
>JAUZNJ010037797.1:0-11323 GCA_034780135.1 Jordanella pulchra | reverse complement strand
AGGGCTCCAGCCCAGGAGACCCAAGGCGCACTCTGCTGGAGGAAAGATGGAGCGACAGGCTCCGGATCCCAACAAATGGAAGCATAGCTATAGAAAACATCATGGGAGGAGAAGCACAGATCCAAAGTTTATGTAAGAGAATTTATGAACTGAACAGTTATTTGTTGCTAAGTCTACAAAATCAGCCTTTATGGAGGAGTGACAAGGAAAACTATTGTTGGTGAACGAAAGAGTTTTATTCACAGTTTACTATAAACCACCTGGGAGACATAGAAAACAATATGACCCAAACTAAACCTTTATGGAAAACTAAAACCCCATTTTCCTGAAGACAGGATCCGTCTCTGAAACATGGCAGTGGTCTCATTGCAGTACAGAGTTTCGTTTATCAAAGGCAGAGAAGCTGGAAGGCAATAAAACAGAACTAAGAGGTCAGTATGCAGGTGTTGGAGAGACTCAGACCTGAATCTGGTTCAGAAGTTATGTCATATGTTCTCTGTTTTATTTCACTGCATGATTTTGTCAAACAGAATACGTTTCGATTTGTCTATACATTTGCTAAACTGCTGGAGTCTCCAGATAACTTGCAGATGTTGCTTGTCTTCAACATATTAACCCAAGAACGGTAACTTCAAATGTACGCTGCTCATTTTGATTTTTGTCAAACTGTGAAAGCCCATGCATGCTTTTCCTTCAAACATCATAAATTATTTTATGATTGAGATCAAAAGTAAATAACGTTTTTTTTTTTGTTGTTGTTGCTGTTAACATAATTGAACCCGAGCGCATATAGCCCCTGATTAAAAGAAATCTAATGCAAGAGGCTCAGATGCTTTTTGGTTTATTCTTCAAAGATCATTTTCCCACAAAAATAAAACATATAGTTATGATTTTCTTTTGGACTTCAAAAATCTCACTAGCCTGGCTTTATTACTGAGTCATATCTTATTTATTTTACCATTCGCACAAGCTTCAGCAGTATCAGCTTTACAAGAGACTATGGCCTCCAGCCAGAAAACTCTACTAACTGCTGCGTAATGATTAAAAACAAACTCTACCAATTACACCAGAAGCTCTCACACAACTTGTTCGTTAACAGGATAAGTTACAAACATCACAAAAAAGGAATTACAGGATTAAACTACTGTTTATATAGAAGCACTAGAAAGAAGCTATGTCAATTTTCTTAAATGAAAGGACCAGAGACAAAAGCAGTAAATATAATATACAACTATAAATACTGTAATATAAAATGTGTAAACAGATGTTGTATTTTTAAAGATCAATAATAATGTAAAAGAAGAAACATTTTGCAAAAAAAAAAAAAAATTAAAAAGAAAGCTTTCCCTCTAATGCATTTCAAATGAATGATGGATTTTTTTTTTAACAATACTTTCCTGCACTGAAGGGAGGATGTTCCTGCCTTTGGTTGCAGTATAAAATCCTTTGCACATCACCAAGACCCTATTTTTGATAAGTGTATATTTGGGTGAATAATCAGAAATTTTCTATTTTTTCAAACTTTAAGCCTCTAGTCCCATAAACCAAACCAAAAAGAGTCAATAGCAGCTGCAGAGAGGATTTATCAGAGTTTCATGGGATCAACTCTCCTGCCAAACCCCTAAATGTGTTTTCTGCATAACAACCACTTTCAATAGAATAAGATTTATTTCAATAAAGTGTTGATACAACAATGAAATAAATTTAAATTTTGTACTTTTTATGCGAGTTTAAATACTCTTCTATCAGTTATGGACACAACAATAATACAAACATGAAATTGTGACTGAAATAATTATTTTTAAGCTAGAAAATACATATTTACAATGATAAAAATGACACAACACTGTGTTTACCCAGCTATAGCTTATCTGCTATGAAGCATAATTAAGTAAAAGCCACAAAACAACACATTTCTATAAAAATAGTCTATTACAGTACCCTATCTTTTCATTTTATACGATACACAATGTTAAATATGGCAACCTATCAGTTAAGTCTTTACTCTTCATTGGCACTAATATTTGCTCAAGCTTTGATACGTCTTAATAAAAACAATTAATATATTACATGATATAAAGCTGAGGAGAGCTGAAAGGTGACTGTTACTCATTCATGAAGGCAGTGCTTCTGTGTCACAGAGCTGAGTACATCCAGTAAATCTAAATATAGCACAGAAAATGTCTTACATTCAAATGTAAAATAACTTGTTAAATGAAAGAAGTCATGGGAGAATACTGTTACATGTCTGGGGTTTCTGCATGTTTAACAAATATATGATAAATTATTACGCAACTGAACTCCATCTAAGGTTTATATAATGAAAATGTTGGACAAAACTATCCAGCTAAGATAGAGAGGAAAAGAGAGAACATGCTATAGAAGCTAAAATACACTTTGGAAAATTAAATATAGAAAACCTGAAAGAAATATTAGTCTTTTCATTTCTTTTATGTCTTTTATTTTGTTTGATCTATTATTTCTATTTTTCTTATTTACTTATTTATTTTTATGACTACCTTCTAATATTAGATCACAAGAAACACAGATTACATTTATAATAACTTTCACTTGTCCTTTAAAGCTACAACCTAGTTTACAGCGTCTGATCTATTTTTTTCTTGAGCCATCTCTTAAAAATATGATAAAGTCTTAATACAAAGCGATCCTAATAAGAAAAAAAGTAACTCTTGGCAATTTTCAGTCAGATTGAATATTTACATTTAGCTCCCAACCTGTTCTTTAGAAAAATCATTTATGCCGTTCTAACAGGATGCTATCATCAATCATTCCAGGCTGTTTTCTAAGACAAGTGGTCTTTGACAACCACAACAAGCACTTAAGTTTTGATTATAATCTAATGGCCAATCACTGCCCGCCCGAAATTGATCCTCTGAACTGGCTTTGTGAAGCTCCAACCTAGGTATTAAAGTTGAAAAATGAATTTTCTGAGATAAACAAAGTGGAGCCAAAATACTTGTTTTTTTTAGTCTATTCTCACATTTTTCCCTAAATTAATCAGCATCTCATACAAAGCTCAAGAGAAAGCTCTGTTTTTTTAAGATTCCTTGACTAGAGGCACGCATACATTTCTAAGACAATTCTTAAATTATGTTTTGGTTTAAGGTCTTCAACAGAAACTCTATTTACTGTTCATTTGAAGCTCAAAGACTCAGACTCCTGTGGTGGAGAACTGTGTGTCATCAGTCTGCAGTCCATCCTGACCCCCTTCCTCCTCTGACTGATCCATGCTTAGTCAGCCAGGCGCCCTCTGCACCCCTGCAGGCACGCAAACAGATACAGGCTCTCTTGCACTATTCCGCGCTCTAGAGAAGCTGCTCTGCTCCGAGCGGGAGCGATACGGCAGACAGAAATCCTTGAAGCATCTCTTGAAGTTCTCATCCAGAAAAGCGTACAGCATGGGGTTTAGACTGCTGTTTGTGTAGCCCAGGGCAATGCAAAGATGCCAACTGGCCATCACCAGGAGATTCTTGTGGTTGATCTCCACGATCGTCTTGACGATGATGAAGATGTGGATGGGGGTCCAACAGACGATGAAAGCTGCCACGACCACCAGAACCATGCGCGTGATACGCCGCAAGTTCCTGTCCTTCTCCTTGGAGCCGGACAGGAGGCGGACATTCTTCAGCCGTAGGATCATCAGGCCGTAGCAGATGGTGATGACGAGCACAGGCACCACGAAGGCAAAGATGAACACAGAGATTTTCATCACCGTGTCCCAATACCATTCGGGCTCAGGAAATCTGAGCATGCAGGCAGTGTTACCTGGGGGGAGGGCGAAAAAATAGAGCTTTAAACGGAGACCATGTGCAGAGGCTAATTTAGTTAATAGCCTCATTCAAATCACCATCCCTGGTGTGAGAATAGCCTGAAATTAACAATTAAAACTCTGTAGAAAGTTTCTAATAAAGCAGAACGTGAAGCATTGTTGTTGATTTCTTCTCACCTTTATCCGTCACCTTGGTAGCTGCCATGATCATCACCGGCACTCCAACAACGGAGGACAGGATCCAGATGCAAACGTTGATAAGCTTCGCTTTGGCAGGCGTCCGGAAGTCCAGGGCTTTGACGGGATGGCACACAGCGATGTAGCGGTCCACACTCATCATGGTGAGGGTAAAGATGCTGGTGAACATGTTGTAGTAGTCGATAGCGATGACCACTTTGCACAAGAGCTCCCCAAAGGGCCAAGTGCTCATCAAGTACTTGGCACTCTGGAAGGGGAGGGTGCTGGTGGCCAGAGCATCGGCCAAAGCTAGGTTGAAGATGTAAATGTTGGTGGCGGTCTTCATTTTGGTGTACCTGGTTCGTTTGCGAAGAGAAGTCAAGGAATCTATTAGAGCCTTTCTCACATTAGGAGTAAAGAAACATTTGCTGAAAAAGACGGATGCTTCATTAGGGACATCATTTCACACACATTTAATGTTCAAACACATTTAATGCCTTCAGTCATTTCACTGAAATCCTTGAGTTAAACAGTGTCTAATAAAATAGGATTTTTAGCTTTAGTACAACTCATACCCAGAAGCCTTTGTAAACATCGAAAATGAGCATGTAAGCCTGAATGAAATGACAAGAGTCTACTGGAAAAGGAAAATCAAACAGAGGATCATCTTGGTTTCAGATTTGCTGTCTTAGTTCTGTGTGTTTTTAATGACAGTAACTAATGCAGTCATGTGCCTTTTTTGTCATGGGGGTGGGGGAGTAACATTGTGCATTGGTCATCATAACTTATAATGTCAGCAAAAAGCAATTTATCACAGTGATTTAACTCGAAGATGGAAACGTATGTGTCATACAGTACAGTGTAGTTACACACAGAGGGATACTTAAAATTTTTGTTGTGAATTTTAATGATTGAAGGTTGGATCTTTTGAAGACATTAAAAATGTCTCTAAAAATGAGAATACTTGCACAGCTAATCCAAAAAAAAAAAAAAGATGTTGGAAACAAACATTTTACAGTCCCTCACAATCATGAAGATTATAAATATGAACTGGTGTTGGATGCCATCCACAAGGACAGGAGAAGAGGAGAAACAAGGGCTACTTGCTGAAAAGTTTATGCTGCATGATTGTCTTTATAATGGAACATCGAGTGGAAGGAGAATGTGCTATAAGAATGCTGCACATATCAAAACAGATATTAAATATACCATTAAAGTCGAAATAAAAAAAAATCAGGAGTCTCTAGTCCTGAAGAGCTACTTCCCTGCAGTTTATGATGCATTCTTGCTCTCCTGCTTAAGGGGGAGCTAAAGATGAAGGGGCTTCCAATCACAAAGACTTGAAGCTCACTGCATGAAAATCAATAATCCAAACTACCAGAAACTTTGAGAGACTATAAAGTAGAAGTAAGTGCGGTAATGAAAAATATTTTTTGAAGTTATAATTGGGGAGTTGTAGGTAATTTTCAATAAACCATTATTTGTTTAAATGTAAATATCACTTGTTAAAAATATTTTTTAAATCATACATTCGGATATTTTCTTATCATCTTGTGGCAGAAGTCTGTTCCATTTCCTATCAGATGCAAGTTTATGGTTTAATAAAATAAAAACATGTTGGATGCATTTCTACATAACAGTCCAAACCTTCACATTACATCATGCTTTATTTAACCCTCAATATTTCCCATCTTAAACCTTTGGTTTCAGATTGTAAGAAACACAACGTCTGTTATTGCCTCTGATGGTTAACACATTCGTTCCACGTCTTCACCTCTGTTCCTAACAGGACTAATTGGCTCACTAAAGTAATTTCACATAAAACTAGATCACAGGGTGCTCCCTCCCCTCCCCTCTCTGCTGCTGTAAGTGTGAAGATGGGTTTTTGTGTGCAAAGCAAGAGCTTGTGGCTGTTACAGCAAAACTATCATGCATATATCCAACATCCTTAACATCAGCGTCAAGTTTCCCTGCTTTAGTTAAAAAAAAATTCCTGCTAGTATCACTGGTTTCTAAAATTCATTACTGATTACTCAGATATGTAAAGTTGGGTCAAATGAAACATGTTGAAAAGTAAAAAGTTCCCAACTTAATTAGCTGATGATTTGATTTTAATATGTGAACTGGCAATGTAACACAACGAAGAAAACAAAAAATCACACTACTTTAATAGAAATAAATGCTTTGGCCTTAGAGCTTGAAATCCTCTGTAGTTAAGCACTGAAGGGATCTTCAGCCTTAGTAGTAAAACTGTACAACCAATACGGGTCAAGTTGTTGACCTGAACTAGTGAACTATGGTGGCTGGTGAATGGTTATTATTTAATTAGCAATACTGCTTTAGGCTTACATGTCAAGATTACATACTGGGGCAAAGTAATTAAGTGGTGCAATGATGTTAAATAGTTAACCCGTGGGCATTAAAGGTGCATTATTTCCTTAGCTGTACAACATTTGGGGTTCATTTCAGTAGAGAGAAAGCAAAAAATGTAAGCTTCTAACTAGAAAAACTGAAACACAAACACAATAGATATCCTACCAGATGGGGGCTTTTGTGGCACTAGTGCAGCTTTGGCAACTTTGGCAACTAATTGGATTTCTGCCAGTGCAGTGCTAGAGTAAGTGTCTAATTAGTGCAGTAGCCATTAAATACTAGAACATAGAGTATTTCTATAAATTGCTTTCCATATAGTCATAGGAACGCATATTAAATCAAAGGGAATGATAATGGTTTTATTACGAATCCCGATCAAATATCCTTAGTTCTTTTAATCAGTTGATAATTACTTTTTTTTACCTAAGTGATCAACCCTATGTTTGTTTTTGTTTATTTTTCTGAATCATACTGATTTCTATCGAACAAACAAACAAAAAACATCGAATCACCTTTTATTTATTTTTATTTTTGTATTAATCTAACAGTGACATGTCAGCTTACCGGATCACTCCGTACATAACAAGCACGTTCCCCAGTAGTCCCAGCACACAGATGAGAGAGTAGAGAGCCGTGATGCAGACTGCGATGATGAGACCTGTGGTGTTTCTTGCTTGGACCCCGCTGGTTTGGTTGCTTTTAGAAGGCTCAGTCAGCAGATCCTCCAGGAATGTGGCGTTCACATAAGGAGTTACAAACACGGAATAGACCTCCTGAAAGTCATCTGAAGGAACTGTCGGGAACTCCATCACAACTGAAGGGACACTTTCAACGCGCCGAGAAATCAAAGTTGTTTGATTATTTTTTTTAACTCCCACGACAGGCGTTCAGAAGCGCACAAGAAAACTGTTCATTCAGAGGAGAGATATGGGGCTCAGAGGATGCTGGTGTCTCTCTCTCCTGCTCGCGCGGCTCCGTGCGCGCTCCCAATGGAAGCGCGCATAGACGCACGACTCAAAATGAGAGCTATAGACCAGGCTTTTCCACGGGCTTCCTGCCAAGAGCAGAAGAGAAGATGGCTTGGGCATCACGTCTACAACACAACTGGTTCATTTGCAAAAAAAAAAAAAAAAACACAAATATTTTCTAATCAGATTTATTTCATTTTTCAAACAGATTTAGTTTTTTCATTTGTAGCCTGTAGTCCAATTCACATCAGATGGCATCCCGATGGGATTAACAAGACAAACTGATCCAATTTATGTCCATATGAATTCTATAATCAAATGATTCTGATTGTCCTGACAGTCCAGATTCAACACATTTGATTAAAATGTTTCAATGAGATAATTACCGTGTAATTCATAAAAAATATTAAAAGTGTAATATAAAGTCAACCATGGAAATCGAGCTGTCCCGATTCTGAGCAAGCATTGTGAAGCAGTGGAGAGAAACAAGTCCAACCAGCAGGATGCAGCGACCTGCAATGTCTGACTGAACATTGAAAGAAGGGAATGAGAAAGAGCAAAAAACCTAAAACACACTGAGGTAATGGCAGAAGCTTTATTATTTGCTTTGTCCAAGAGAGGAACGTGAGCTGAGAGGATCTGATCTAGTCTTACTTATTGGTAAAACTCAAAGTATATTTGGTTGGTTGATGTAATATCATACAGCTTAGGAAAACAGATGGGTTAAGTACAGATGGTACAACGCATCCTTCACTCAAGAGGTTTGCTGTCAACGAGGATTTTAATAAAAGCTATCATTTTGTAAGTTAATCTCTTTTTAATTAATAGATTTATAACTGGCTGTGATACATTGACAAACCTATCAGAAAATGTAGAATTTCAGAAAAAATGTTCAATAAAAAGTGCAGTTTAGATCATATCAAATCTTTTAAATACATTTTTTTCATAATGTCTCCAACTCTTTACTATTTCTTTCATTCTCTTCTAAAATGTAGTTGTTTTTTATTCCACTGTCTAAAAAGCAGCTCACTAAACATGCAACAGCTCTAAGTAAAATATCACCTAACAGCTGGATCCAACTGTGGATCTAATGCTGCTGTTAATGGGGCTTCATTGGAGGACAGGCTGTTTTCACCAGTCAGTCCGCTCCTTGAAATTAACTCACTAAAGCACAAGCTTGACGCAATTACCTGCCTCTCCTGTTTAAATATTTATTGCGGTTTGATGTCCCAGGAAAAATCAGTCAATTATATGGATTATTTTAAAGAGAAGAACTAAGAGGTGATCATGGTCCTTTTTTTGTTTAAATTGTAATTAAATTCTGAATAAAAGGAAGCATATTAATTTGAGGGTCCTGATTTGCTTTTATTATTAACAATAAATAGAATTTTATTATTTAACTTTAAAGAAATATTTCAATAAATCTATTGTTAACATGTTTACATAAATGTGTTAAACGTATCATTTTTTAAATTGAATAAATAATTAATACATTCGTGGCAAGGTGCATTACAGGGGGCCTGGGTGGGATTTGATCCCCAGACTCGCAGGTGAAAGTCATGCAAGCCGAAGGGATAACCCCTTGGCCAAGCAGCTAAGATGCATGATCAGTTGGAGGCATTGTGACAGGACCCCACACTGTCACACATTTAATAAGACCTAATGTCTTTATATCCACAACATTTGTCTGAATCCTTAATTACTGGACACAGTTCCTAAGCAGGTTTTTCTTTTGTCTATTTCCCCCATAATATCAAAAACCTTGAAAACTCTGTCACTCAATGTGGTCATGAATGCTTGCTGATGTGAATAGCACTGATGTGAATAGAATTTAAGAGGGTCTGTCTGATGATTTCAGACTGAGATTGCTTCTGTTGCTGTCGCTGTGGCTGCTGTCTTTCAGCTACCGCTATATAAGGTGACCTTTACCAATTTCTGCTTTCACAGAGCCACCATCAGCTCAGCACAGAGCAGTGATAGTGAGAAGATTAGGTCCAACACGACGCCCTCAGATTTCTAATGTAGACTGTTTATGTCATTGTAACATAAAGATCAAGGAGGCAACTGTGATGGAGAAAATTTCAACTGCCAGGAGACTTGTTTCAGTAGATTGGAGAAAGTTTTCTCTTACAAACCTTTTCTAAAGTTTTCAGCCTTGAAACGTTTAAAGGATTTACAGTCATATTCCTTGAATTTAATATTACTGAAAAGCTCATTTATTTTAGGAACAATAAAGACGACAATATTACATCAGACCAATAATTTATATCCAAGGCTTTAAACTTCTAAAGTAAAACCAATCAAACAAAAAGAAAAAGAGTGAAGCCAAATATGGCTGTACACTTAAGCTCACAGGTCAAACAAGGAGATCATTATTATGAGAATCTAACACTGGAGGAGCTGTAGAGATCCACAGCCCAGGTGGGAGAACCTGAGACAGAAGAACGATTAGTCATGCACTCCACAAATGTGGCTTTTATGGATGAGTGCCACAAAAAATAAAAGAAAAAAATATTCTGCTCAGTTTTCTGCAAGCCAGGGGACAAAAACAAAATTGGCTCACATAAAAAGCAATGTACTGTAAATATATGGACATTGCATCACGACACATGGTGGTGGCAGCATCTTCTGTTACATCAGTATGAAATGGACATAAAAATTAAAGGCAATACTGGAAAAAAACAAAAAGGTTTTTATATGGAAATGACGTAAGACCAGGTAGCTCAAGTAAGACAACACTAACTAAAGTGAGAGCTACAATGGAAGCCTGCAGATTAGAGCTAAACTATCTGTCCTATTCAGTCCCGATAAGATTAGGTGGTGGAGGTTGATGTTCACAGATATCCTCCATCCAATCTGAGCGGATGGGCAAGGAACGGACCAACAATATTGGCTTAGGGACCATAAGTACAAATGCACAGCACATTATTTAAGCTTTTTTTTTTTTTTTTTTAAAAGTTAGTTGACAGTTTTTCTTTTTGTTTTTTAGCCTGTTTAGGTTTGATTAGCTTTTCCTTAGTTGTTTATAAATGTATGTATACCTCAATGAACTGAAAAATTATTGAAGAATACACAACAAACTGAGCAAGAGCTTAATTAACACATTGTATTGGCAAAGAAAACAACTTGACTTTGCTATTACTTTGTCACTACTTGTGCCTGAAACCTTAGTAAAATGACAAGCACTGTTTGCTATAGCCAGCTATTCCACTGATGGCTCTAAAGAATGGCATCTTAAAAACCATTTTCTCTACCACTGACAGATTGTAATCCTCCCTTTTTATGTCTGTAATGTTTTTAATTGCCACCCTCTGGAAAATGACCTTTATAAAACAGCGATAGTAGGAAGAAGTAGTTGGTGAACAGCAGCAGAGTCTTGCTGTCTGCAGAAACTTCAGACTGTGCGTACCACCCTGAGAGGATGCCAGACTAAAATGAAAAACTACGGTTGTTGCACAGCAGGACTGATGTCTTCCAAAATACTGTGCATACTCTTCATGGTAGCTATAAATGGAGTTAGTCTGATTTAACTTCAGGCCTGATGGTTAATAAACCTGCATATATGTTGTTCATATGGGTTTGTATCCTTTGCAGCTGCTTTACTCAAACTCATAGTTGTCAATGTAAGTTTACACAGTTGATGGTCAAACAAGATATTTATGAATAGTCATTGTTTAAAGAAAAATATTTCAAGATGTTTTTGTTTTTTACCGCCACTTCTCTGTCATCCAAAAGCAACATAATAAACACATTAGTGAGGCAGGCAGAGATTTAAATGACTTGAACTGAGATTCAAAACAAAGCAAAATGTGTCAAAAACTGGGGAATACAGAACAATAGAAAAATGAAAAATAACAAAAAAGGTAATGATCAAAATACAGAAAACGGGAATAATTTGTGAATATGAACACTTGTTTGTCACGAAAAACATTCATAAAGTTTGGTTCTTTCATAAATTTATTATGGGTCTGCTGAAAATCTGCTGGGTCAAAAATATACATACAGCAACATAAAT
>JAUZNJ010037796.1:0-11324 GCA_034780135.1 Jordanella pulchra | reverse complement strand
CGGTAGAAGTTCGTGAGGATCTCTGAGGACAGGTGGTTCTTCCTCAGGGTCCTCATGAAGAAGAGGCGCTGGTGCGCAGGTCTGCAGTCATAGGTGAGGAGGGAGTAGAGGAATGGACTCCTCACACAGCCTTGTGGCACTCCGGTGTTTATGCAGTGCAGCAGTGTTGCCAATTTAGTCACATTACTATAACGCTGAAGGATAAGCATCTTATTTTGCTGGCATATTACTGCCACCTAAAGGGCTGGAGTGAGAAAGTCAGTGTCTCCATTTTTTTTAAATGTAAGGTCACCTCCCCTGTTTAAAAAATTGCATTTTGTTAAATTGCAGTTATATTGAAAATTCAAATAATTGCATATTTTAATTATATGTGTTTTAAGAAATGTATAAATCAACATGTAGCAGTATTTCATGGATGAAGTATTAAATTGTAAAAGGTAAATTTTATTAAAAACAAGAAGACAGAAAGTTGATTTTCAAATTTTCATGGAGTAATTTAGTCCTAAGGACACCAAGGAACAGATTTGGATTCTTAACCCACAGGAATGCAAAGTTAGAGGAGTACTAAATCGGACTTGATAAAAACATCTTTACTTTGCTGTTGTGCAGCTGACCGTTGGCTTGCTAACTGAGCAGACAGTTTGAGTCCGTAACCAGCTAACAAACATTTTGTAACCCTCTTTTTTTACTCATTTCCTGATGGAGAATGAGATAAGAAAGAATGGATATCGTTCGCATTTTTCAACCTCTACTCTCCTGGGGAAAAATAATCAGACTGTCACAGTTTTACTTAACAAATCAAACGTGTTTATCCCTACTACTGTTCCTGCAGGGCAGCTGACACTTATCTATAAAAGTACCTGTAGATGAAACTAGTTAAAGTAATATAAGAGATGCAAAGGAATTCGTTACAGCAGACATTAAAGAAATATTTATTTTTTTGCATTTAAATAGAGGGTTGCAAAGCAGAAGATGATACAGGTCATTTAGGGGGAGGGTGGGGAGGTTTTTACTATTTGTGTTAGAAGTAAGAATGCAGTCTCTTCTCGGGCCAGTGAGATGAGAAAATTGGAGAGGCTGAAGACAGAGAGAAGGAGGCTGGAGAGTTGACTCAAAGCTTCTCTCTAAGTGGCAGGGGTGGTGTAATGATCCGAAGAGAAGCATCAGAGTTTTCTCCAGCTCCGCCTGGAGCTCTGAGAGATGCAGAGACTCTGACAGGCAAAGGGAGCGCCGACACTTTGCATCTCACGTATTCCCTCTCAAAGAAAGGCATTTCATCCTGTTCCTCATCATGCTGACACAAGTCGAGAGCCACTGTGTTTGATTTCCCCATGGCTGAACATTGTTACTACTTCTTTTATATACATTTTTGCAGCAGCAAAAGATAAAGATAATGATGCACAATTACTTGCAACATTAGCAACAATTTGACACCCTTTAGGATAATAATATAACATCACTCTTAAAACTTAAAAGCTCTGTGATCATCACCCTTCACTGCCTCACACTGTTCCACAGCGTTTTTTTGTCTCTGTGTTTCTTTAAACATATATTCTGATTCTTCACCTGGTTTATTTTAGGGCATGGTGCACAGGTTGGTCATTAAGGGAACTGTTGTTTTGCCTTTTTATTGATAATCAGTGTGGCTCTGTGACAGTGACTGCCCCTGAGATTATGTTGGTCCGACTTCCCAGTTCCAATGTAAATCAAACCCAGCGACTGCATATCGCCGCAGATCGGTCGCAGTACTTTTCAAAACTCGAGTGCTGTACACTTTGCCTCAGATACATTAATCTTTAATGGACTTTTTATAGCCTCTTTAACCAGACTCTGGCCTGAGTAGCGTTCTTTCCAACCTGTAAACCAGAAAAGGTTTGGTTTTTGTGTTCTTTTTTTATTGGAAGAAGCTTTTTTTGTATTACATATGATGCTTTAGAGACGAAAACAGGTATTGTATACCTTTCTGATGTCAGAATTCAAAGAGAGCTAAGTGGTTCTGGATGACGTGCTTTTAAAACGCTAACAATTTTTATAAAAACCTTGATTTGATGGTGTCTCTGCTGCGGTCACTGTTCAGTGGCTGAGTAGTGCTGTACTTTATCACTGTGGCCTTTTGTTATGGAGACTGATGTGAGGGTGGATGAAAGTAAAACGCGGGCTGAGGGAGGGTGTTGAGGTCAAAAGGGAGGGGCGTCATTATGCATCTCAAATGTCATGTCTCTTTATAACTTCGACTGTCTCTTGGCTTCTCTGCTAAACTAGAAGCACCCATATTTAACGCATATTTCTCCTATGTGTAACCAGTTAGCTTTTAGCTACAGTTCAATTCCTGTGGTGGTAATGGGGGGGGGGCATATGGGTTGAAGTGTGGCTTTTTCTGTTTTTACTCTGAATGCCTCCGTCTGTCCTGCAAAACAGAAAAAAATAACCTGCTTCAAATTCACCTCTTTTCTGCTCCTTCTCTCACTTTCTCTTTTCTTCCTTTTGCTCTCTGTCACCACGGCTGCTACTGGTTGTAAAAATAGCAGCATTGTTATCGTCACAGACTCGCCTGGCTTTTGACGGCCGCCTCCTTGAAGCACACAGGGAGCTTTCTTCTCATGTCGTATTTATTTGCTCAGCTTTCTTCTTCAGTTTGAAATAATTTGAAAATGGATTAAAGACCTTTTTCAGATCCTAAAAAAAGTGTAGAAAAATGTCAGCATTTCCAAACTGTGTTATTCATCATAATGTTTAAAGCAGCAAATCAGCCGTTTTGTCCGAAAAGAGAGAAAGAATGCTGGAACTTTGAACCAACACTGGGATTTTAAATTTTATATCCCAAAGTTTAATATTTTATTTTAAGAAAATTAGATAAAATATAACTACCAGTGAGTTTGTGCTGCACTCCTTTCTAAACAAAAATAATCAGATTTATTCTTCATAAAGCAGAATCCAGTTGCTCCAACTTTTATGCCTTTGTTTGTTTTTGCTCTCCACACAAAACTGTCCCAACATACACACACAATATATATATGTATATACATATATATATTGCAAAAATAAAAAAGCCCAAATTGAAGTTTTTGTCATTTGTAGCCACGCTGGTCAGCAGGAGAAGGATTGCCCAGGGAGGGGTAATGTAATCACCATATGTCCCAATATCCCCAAACTGTCTGTTACTTTGCACTCCCCAGCATCTCCTGCAGCGCATGACTCACAACCAAGAGGGCTGGGAGATCAGACAGATTAGAAGGCAAGGTCATGCTGTCCCACTTCTCAGTCCAGCAGCGGCAGGACGCTTCTGCATGTTACTGCAACCCACTCAGGTTACTGCGACAAACCAGGTTATGCAATGTCTCGCTCGTGATGTCTGAGTGCTGCTCGGTCTCTTCCAAGCTGTCATCGTCCTGTCAGGAAGAGTGCAAACGCTGGTTAGTCATGTGGCACTGAGTGGACTGCCTGAAGTGACCTGTGATTACTTCGTCCTGCCTCATGTGTTGTAGATTCTCTACAATTACGTTTAAGCCAAGTATTCTTTTATTCTGAAAAACCTTCATATGAATAAGAAAAGACCACATTTTGTTTCTACAACTTTATAAAGAGTTTTTTTCATAAAAAAAACTTCATAAAAAATAGACAACAACAAAAAACTGAAAGTGTTTAATTTCCACACACTGTTTTAATATGTTTCTTAGTTTGTGGTATTTTTACTTATTATTACATTACTTATGACTTTATTTAGTTTCTTTAATTTATGAATCTTTATAAAGTTTTCTAATTGCTAAAATCTTCCTGTAGCATAAAGTCAACTAATTGCCAGAGAAAGGAACAGAGTGACTGGAGATTCCTCCAGTTGTTGGCGGGAAAAGAAACCTGACGTTCCCCCCTCCCCACCCGTTACTGCATCAGTAACACTATGCTCCAACCCTATTTCTCTTTGCTAACAGAAGAGAACTTGGCTAATATTAAAGAAACTAGCAGGAGTGATATGTAGGTAACTTTAGGTTGGATATTAAACAGGTGCAAACAAGCTGCTGATCTATACATGCTTTGTAAACACAAAAAGTACTACACACACAAAACGCATACGAAGGAGAAACTATAAACTAGCTTTGGGTAACTTGTGTGCTCTGGACCACTAGGGATGTTTACTAACAACTCAAATAGAAGCAAGAAAAAGACGAGGTACAGTTTCCTTTAACTCTTTTAAACATCAGATCTAGCATCCTGTTTATTCTAGCATCCTGATATTGTCGACTCCCCCCCGTTGGTCTGGATCAGCTTTACTTAGTCTCTAAAATAAACAAGATAAAGGCCACATAAAAAAACCAAAACATATTTTTTTTTTCCTTTTTCCCCCAAATTTTCTCCTGCCTCTTTGCGAAGTGTCCCGTCACATGACTTGATGGTTGACTTGGGGGGGCTGGTGCTGCTTGTTTGACCATTAGTGGAGCCTTTTGCCTTTTTGTGTCTGCTCTTCTCAGCCACCGTAGAAAGCTGCTGTTCTGGTCATGAAAAGACTTATAGTTAAGTTCTTAGTGACTTGACCATATTATCCTAATTTCTAGTATCTAATATTATACATCTGTGATTCTCACTGTGCTGTATGTTGCAGCAAAATCAATAATATTATCTTTTTTGTTTTAAATAAACTTTATTAAAGAATGTTACTCATTTTTTCTTTAAAATCTTTGTCCAATCCTGTGACCATGCCTGTATCATACCATTAGAATCTCATACTGGTTTATGTCCAGTGGCGACATTTTCAACAATCTATATCTTTCCTTCCTTTAGAATCAAATTAAACTGCTGGGTATTTTTAACCAATTATCAACAGTTTTCTCATATGTGATAATAAATTTATACCTATAATAATTGATGTGATAAAATAATAACAGTTTTGTATAATTTTCTTATGTATACCATAGTGTGGGTACAATCAAACTGAGTTTGTCGGTGAAGGAATAAAAATAAGGGGAATTTCGGCCATCTTGAATCCCATCCAGCTGTAACTGGAACTTATGCAAATGCAGTTATATTATCCTGTCGTTCTATTATCAGTTGGTTATCTTCATAGATGGTTGTAGAGCGATTTGTGTAACAAAAACCAAACAAGTATAACTGGTTGGAGAAAATTTTTTGATGAAAATATGACATTGAGTCTGTGAAACTGACCTGCTGATTCCAATTAAGCTGATTGGGATTATCTCTACTATTTTGTTAAAATAATAGCTGTCCAACTAGAGTAACCAGATCAATAACATTTCTTTTGTAGAAACCATATAAATACATGGCATACTTTTAATCAGTTGTATGGTAGCATCACAGTCAACCATCTTTCAAATAATTAATTAAAAAATGCCTTTTTCACGATAATGGCTGCATGGAAATTAGTTGCTGAGGTTATTAATTCTGTGAAGAAACGGATGTCGGTTTGCTTGTAGTTAAGAATGAAGCCAGCACATTTTGTAATTGCAAGTCTCCTTGAAAACCTGAAAGAAAATGGGTCCTTCCAGGCATTGTTCAGAGGAACAACTTGGTTTGATTAAAATGTTGATTGGAGAGGGGAAAGCGAAAATGATAGACTGCTCAGCTAAAATGGCTCAAAGGCTTTGAAATAAAAAAAGAAGTGGAACAAAAACAAGAGGCTATCAATCCAATGGATCGAGGAGCAGCCAAAGTTGCAAAGACTCAGCCAGTGATCAGCCTCAGGGGAATCACAGAAGGTCTGAAGTTAGCACTGAGAACTGTGACAATTAGTAGGCAGACATCTGTCTGAAGCTAATCCATTGGCAAGAATGAAAGAAAGACATGCTGAAGAAGATACAATTTGCCAAAGGACACCTCAACTAGTCTAGAAAGAAATGGAAAAATATGACGTTCTCTTTAGGTCCATGAGCAGCAGGCAGTTTGTCAGACAGCGGAGCTCTAACTACTGTAAATTGAGTGATTCACAAGAATGATAAATACTAAAGATTTTTCTTTTAATTTGCACAGTTAATATTTGAATTTGTTAGGAAAACCACAGAAACATCCAATTTTTATGAAAAACCGGACTGTTTTTTCTTCATTTTTTGTGAAGTAATTCGTGGTTTGATTTAGATCATAATTTGTTTCCCAAATGCATGGAAATAAAGAGCAATGTTGGGATGTTTAGCTTTAATCATATATTATAGTAGATTTGTAAAATGAATCTCTTATTAATTATTTAAATATTAAAAAGTGTTGTTTAATTACAGCTGTTGCACTTTATTTTTCTAGCAATAATACAACACAAAAATAAAAAGCAATAATGAGCATTTCTGTGTTAATTACTTATTTAACAAGATTTCTTCATTTCTTTTCAGTAATACATTATAAATTCAAAGTGGAAAGGTTTATGATCAGTTATTGTACTGTGTTTCACTCTGGCTGACCTTGTTCCCTCTCCAGGGTCAGACTAAACCCAAACATGAATATTGACCAAAGACTACTTTGCCAAAATACATGAGCTTTGGTGCTTTGCATTCGTTATTTGACAGATGCTCCATATCAGTTGTTTTGGCAAGAGAAGGTTGGCTCAGTGTGAGGGGAGGTGGAGCCTCCCACATCCAGGATCTGGGTTAAGTTCCACTTTTATTGAGATTTGGAGACATTTACCTGGCATTTGATATTATTGGGAACTCAGTTTTCTTGGAGTCGGGTTGTTTATGCTGACCCGATAATAGCAGAGTTATTTACTCTGTTTTCTTCTCCTTTAAATGTAGAAATTCAAGGTAGGAATACATTTTAAATATTCAATTAAGTTTATTCAAAAATAAAGATAGAATGAAGAATGGTCCCCGTGTCCTCCAGCAGTCTAAGCCTATAGCAGCATAACTATAGAGAGGATAACCTGAGCCACTCTAACTATAAGCTTTGTCATAAAGGAAAGTTTAAAGCCGAGCCTTAAAACTAGATAAGGTTTCTGCCTCACGGACTAAAACTGGTAGTTGGTTCCTCAGGAGAGGAGCCTGAGAACTAAAAGATCTGCCTCCCATTCCACATTTAGAAACTCCAGGAACCGCTAGTAAACCTGCAAACAGTAGAAATATGATCTCTAATTCTCTCTAAGTCTAATTCTGACTGTAGCATTTTGGATCAGTTTAAACTTCATTTTGTGGACTTCCTGATAGTGAGGTATTACAATTGTCCAGTCTTGAGGTAACATATGAAATATGTTTAATTGAAACATATTATTTGTATATTTTAATCAGACCCTTTTGTTTGCTGCAGAGCTCAGGGAGGAGGGTGAAAACAGTATATTGATTGCAGACTGGGACCACCTCCACACATCCCACTGGCCAAATCCAAAATTAGATCTGTTTTGGTGTCACAAGGGAAAGAGACACAGCAGTGTAAGTGCAGCTGTGGGCTGTGGGGTGGAAGTCACAGCCTCCCTGGTTTACACCAGCGTGTCATCCAGTCGTTTCCTGAGGGTTTGTATGATGAAACCAGCAGAGCAGAGGCTTCATCTGCATGTCTATCATTTCCTCATTTCCCAGTCGGTGGTATATGTCACCTCTGACTGCCTTTGATATTCCTTAGAGTGCCAAGTGTGTGCTCTTTGTAGTTACAGTCTGTTAGCTGAGGAGAGGCTCTTACTTGCTGCCTGCAGAGCTTTTGTAGGACATCCCAGTCAGTCGGCAGCAGAGGGAGGGAGGAAGGGAGTTTCCTGGCCATCTGTTAGATCCTCTGACCTACTATCTGCCACAACTGGAACAGTGTCCTTCTCGAGCTCTGCCCCAGCCCCACCCCCCTCCAGGACACTGCCTTTAATCCCAATGTTTATCTCCTAAAGGCATCCACCCTACCAGTCAAGGAGTTCATTTATTACTCATCATGCTTGAGTTTAAATCAAATAAACTTAATAAACATTGCAATGTATGGGATGGTACTCTTTGAGGAGGAAGACAATCTTGCTCCTTGGCAGTGAAACTGTTAATTCTGTCCCGGTGTGGGTTGTTCCCTCGCTGGCTCCTTAGCACCAGTCCTAAAATTTCCCTGAGTTCACGGCACCAGTCCAGTCATTGCTGGTTGTTTCCACTGCCACGTAACATGCAGCAGAGCCTCCTGGTTGTTTGGTCCTCTGCAGCATGAAATGAGGGCAGCAGAAGCCACCAGCCGGGGCCTGTTGCTCTTTAAAGTCCAGAGTAGAAGCTGTGCCATGTGAGCATGCAGGCTCAGAGTGCACCAATGTTGTTGTTTCATGTTATGCTACTTATGATGGCAACAGTGTGTTTCATGCGTGTCTTTAATCCACATTCTGGTAATCCGACCAAATACAAAGGTAACCTAAATCAAAAGCTATTAGACTTCAGAGCTGCTCCCATGCTATCATCTGCAGTAGACCTCAGCTTGCTGTACTTCTGTAACCCACTTTTCATTTAACTATTACATGCATACAAATTTACCTTTTTCTAATTGGTCAATTTTTGGTAAAATATCTAAATGCCAAATGTTAAAGCATGTCTTTCTGACCAAAACAAACAATCTTTTGCTTCTTAAATCAATGAGCTATTAATTTGAAAACAACCATTGATTTGTGCTTGTTTGCTCTGGAGTCAGGACCTACTTATAGATAAGGAGATTAATGCACCCTTAAGCCTACAGAGTAAATATGGTACCGTCGCCAAGAGATGATTAGCTTAACTGAGCTTAGGAAAAGGAGTGGAAAAGGTGGAAATTGTTAAATATAGCTTGTTTTATGCTGATAAAAAGGTTTAAGAAATTCATGCAGCACTTCCACTGATGAAGCCTTTTTATAGAGTTTATTCTCTCGGTTGCTCATGGAATTTAAAAACTTTACCTCTACTGTGTCTTCTGTTCCTGTACAGCAAGTTGATTTGTCTTATTACTGTGATGTGCAAGACGAATAAACATGGCTTGGTCAACCTAATGTGGGAAAATATTCAATAGAAACTATAGGATAAAGATCTTAAGAGGTTTACCTTTACGGACTTGATGACTGGGTCATCTTTGGTTGGATGATTCCGGTCTACGCGTTTTATGGATCTGGAGAACACCAAATGACACCAAAGCTAATCTTAGCTCACATTCTCAATGACAGGTTGAATCCGATTCCTGGTCTCAGCGAGAGCTGCACTTTGTCCCCGATCTTGTTGGTGATATTTATTGGCTGGATCTAGAGTACAGATCGACCAACACAGGCATAGTGAAGGGCAGGAGGGTTATTGGTTTGTCGGGTCTTTTGCTTGTTGTTGATTAGGTTCTGCTGTCATCCTAAAGCCATGACTGTTTTCATACATAAGTGAAGCAGCTGGGATTATAGTCATAAAATAAGGTTAGCTGCTTCCTCTGGACTGGAGGGTCATACACTGTCGCCTCTGGAATAGAAATCAAGCGTTTTAATGACCTCCACAAACAGACTTAGATAGGAAGACTTTCATTAGGTCATTGGTCTTTTGAATCATAACGGTAGAACTTATAAATTAAAAACCAATGACCTAACCCATGCACAAAAACAGGCTCCAGAAGATTTGCACCTGACTTGGAATGTGTGCAGAAGGATGGACCTCCATGCTGCTTAAATACATCAGTGCTTCGACTAGAGTTTGCCGTTGAGCCAACAGAATTGAAAGACTCTTGGATAGGTGTCAAAACGTTTTCAAAAAAACAGAACGAAAGTCCGATCGCCTTCCAATTAAAGCCAGCTTGTGGTTGCCATGACCCAGATGACTGACAATCACACAGGGATTTTAATGACTTGTCAATGAGTGATGGCAGGATGGATCAGGAGCTTGTTTTAATGGCTTTGCCTGTTCTGTAGTAACGGAGAATTGCTGCAACCTGATGTGATTTAGAAAAGGTTAAGCCAAAAACCACATCTTGAATCACTGGTCTTTCTATGTTCCAGACTTCCGTTTGGTCATGAGATAGAAATCCTGAGCAAAACAATGAGGTCCTGGGTACAAGTTTTTGTAACAGTAACAAATATTTGATCATATTATCATTTTTGTGGATTTCCAGCACAAAAAAAACAGGTGTCATGATGCTGCATGCTGATAAGACCCAATGCATCTCTATGCAGTGCTGTGTGCCACTGTACCGTGGATGCTTTGGTATGATGAACATCTAAATGTTAGGTGGTGCAGATAATAGTATCACAGCTCATGTTTTCTTGCAGCAGTGGGTAATATAATGGCCTGGTTATACTGCCCTTCATTTTTATGGGACTCTGGACACTCGCAGGGATTTTTCTCCTGTTGGAAATTATTTTGACACATTAAGCTGAAAGACTTTCGGCTACGAGTGTCATTGGTGTCTCATTCCGTTTTAAACATTATGCCTATACAGCATTTAAATAAAATATGTTGAAATGTTTTTAAAAGCAAAACAAGAATCAAGTTTTTGTATATTTACAACAGAATACAAGGTAATTCATTTTTACAGTCTATTTGTGATGTTTTATATTAAACTCTCAGGTGGATGTTGTCCAACTTTATAGAAAAAGTTTATTTAAAAAAAAAGTAATTTTTTTTATTACATCCTGAAAAAAAACACTTCAGAAAAAATCTTGACCAAGGCTTTCAAAGTCCATGCATCAGAGGGTTAATATACCTTAAATGAAGCTAATATTCCAGTCAAGTGTTATTCAGTGTTACTTTAAGGTTTGCAGGACATCAACTTTTAAAGATCGGGGTTTGAGATCCCTGCTTTGGAGGATTTTCAGGACAGTGGAAGGTGGACCAAGAACTCAATGGAGGAGTTGTTACTAGACTGTTAGCAGATTTGAGTTCAGCAATTAGCAAATGCAGCCTTCCTTGATTAGCAAAGAAAACAGAATTAGGATCAGGGTGACGTAATCTGGCTAATTTAGGTTATGTAGTAGCATGGCTGTTAGCACTTCTGGGCTGCCAAAAGAATATACTGGCTCAAATCCTGCTCTTACTGTCTGAACTTTCCAGCCTTTCTCTATTTACTCCAGTTTCCTCTCAAAGTCCAAAAAATGCATCCTGGGTTACTGTAAGTTATTCATAGTTGTGCGAGTATTTCTTACATTGTCGGAACCATTTACAATAAATGATAGCACATCGTGGGGATCGACTGTTCATGGTGGGACCAATGCTTGGACCCCATGAGTACAAACACTTCGGGTTTCCCAGTGATGGACTTGAAACCTTCTCCAGTGTACCTGACCTGCCCCCCTTTGACTGCCAGAACTATGCATTAGCTGCTTTGATAAACCCTGCAAGACTTTAGGATTATATGTAATGATTCATTACATAGCGCCCCAGGAGAGAAACGATACGTTCTGTGGGTGGAAATGCACTGTTCAATGAGAGTCAATTGGTGGAAATGTT
>JAUZNJ010037795.1:0-11325 GCA_034780135.1 Jordanella pulchra | reverse complement strand
TGCCCCTCTAGTGCACCTGTTGTTAATTTCATTAAAACCAAAGCAGCTGAAACTGATTAACAACCCCCTCTGCTACTCACCTGACCAAATCGATATCCTGGAAGTTTAATTAACTTGATGCTATACTATGAATACAAAGTGTTCCTTTAATTTTTTTGAGTAGTGTATATATATTTTAATTACTCCCAAGAACCCCTTCCCCCCCCCCATTTTACTTAGTTTATAATTAAGCAAAAGTATTATTCAAACAAGAAATTTAACAGTATACATGACATCTGTTTATACAGTGTAGCTACAGCAAAAGACTAGAGAATAGAAAATCAATATAGCTGCATTTTTAAAAAGTACTTAGACATGTCATTGTGTGCTTTATTGTCTTGTGTTTTTCTGGTTTTGAGGAGAAGTATTCTTTTTATTCTTCAAAAAACAGTTTAAAAAGTTTTGACTCCTTTCTATTTGCAGCAAGGAATATAATTGTTCATCCAAAGGACCAAATGAAATAAAGGGGAAATTTGTAATTCTATAGATTGTCAAAGTAGAGTAGCATGTGTGCCAATTCAAAAATTTAAATATTATTAATTTTGTGTGAAAACCAATGGTGTAACAGAAACCTTTTTTAGTATTGCAAACAGACAAAAAAATAGATTGTCAATTGTTTTCACAATTGTTTGACTTCTCTTTAGACCTTTTGTGGTGGTTTAAAACTCGTCTTTTCAAAAGTATTCATTAAAAGTACAAGAGTACGAGTTTTTAAGCAGACCCGAGATATGTAGCTGCCTTTATCGTCTTTATGCTAGATCTTGCCTTAGATAGGGCAGTCATTATCCTTCAAAAAATACAAAAGTTGTGCCAGATGTTTGTTATAGCTCTACTATCCAGGGAGACTTTTACAATCTTCAAAGGATACACATGTTTTTCATCTTGCCTTCTGTGTATTTTGGATTCATGAGGAATGCTTTTAGACATATTTTCTATCTACTATTCTTGTTGTAAACCTCTTTTAAGGAAGACTTTTTCACTCTTGGTGTGTATGCAGTATCTCCTGTCTCAAGTCTAGCAACACTGCCATGTTTTTTTTCTCTTATTAAGCATTAATAAACCCGTTTTAGATATGCTTTTTGCTCTCCCTTTTCTAGCCTTTTACTACTGTGCAATGTTTCTTCTAAATGAGTTCACAGCACAGCTAAAGGAAGGTCACACTTTTCATCATTTAATTAAAAAAGTAGCCACTGAAATTTTCACTGATTTTAGTAGACAGGCATCCCTATAGTACATGAGATCGCACGTATAATATTAAAATTCTTGTTGATTAGGCTGGTAGGCATTTTTATTTCACAACCAATACATCTTAAACTTTTGCTTTAAATTATATCAATGTTTTCTGCCTTTCAAGTATACAGAGATTTCTGCATTAACATTGAATCAATGCTATAAATTAAGGGCTGTAGTTCATCCATTGACCACATGATGGAGAAACTGCAACACAGAAAGTGTTGATGAACATTAGTATTAACCTGCTTGTTGTCCACAGATTTACTCTTTAAATATGATTTAAAAGTAAGGGGAGTTTTGCAACAGAGTTTGCATAAATTAGCTGATTACATCTCAGTTTGGAATTGGTTTTCTAGTCTGCTAGAATATAGTTTCCCATCAGCAAAGCAAGGCGTAAACAAAATTTAATTTGTTCCACCTGAGGAACCACTGCTCAACAGGAACATGTAAAACAAGCAGCTGTTTTGACATTTTTTACATGCTGGCAGGTATTTCACAAGGAAAACGATTTTTAACAGTATATCATATAAAAAAATCAACAGGTGCAAAATACATATTAATTTATAGAATAAGACTTCTATTAAATTAATTGAGAGCAATGGATCAACATGTTAAAAAGCTTCAAGAAACAAAAGGCAGAGCAAACAAATATTTGCCAGAATTCAGACATTTTAACATCTGCTCCTGTTTTTTCATTGTTAATATCATGTGCAAGCAGTTAGCACTCTAGTTTTTACCAACATTTAATATGTTTAGTAATTGTGAAAGTTGCCCCTTTCTAAATGTTACCAGGGAACTACAGCAATGTAGACGTCCAAATCTTATTCTGTGCATGCTATATCCAGCCATTCAAACGTTTCTCATTCTGCATTGACTGATTTTGAACCAAGCATATTTACTTCCTTCAATTTCTGCATCAACAATAAATAACCAAACATTTAATCAACGTAATCCTATTAAAGACATATTCTTTTGTCTGAAAACAATCCCAACCTGTATTTGTTGTCCAGAATTTCCAGAATTTGTAGTTACAGAAGAGATGCCTTGAGATTTAGGTTCATTTATCAAACACAGAGAACTATTTATTCTTACAGTCAATCCGTCAATAATAACAGAGATACAAAACACATTAGTATACAAACATTAAACCCATAAAATTCATTGTCGAGACATGAGACAGTTTTTAATTTGATATTTTAAATTCAGAGCAAATTATACTGATTAATTTCATGTTTTCTTAAAAAAGGTTATAGTGAGGAAAACTATTGTAAAAAAAACTTCAAAAACCGAGGAAAACACCTCCATCTACTTTCAGTGAGGTTGCTTTTTCCTGTCTAGAATGAGGTTTGCCTAATCAAGCTCAGATACAGCTCTTTGGAAAAATAAGTTACATAAGTCCTCTCTGGTGGCTAAACTGGGAATATATTTCAATTTAATTAAGGTACAAGTGAAGACCATAGCATCCATAACACATTGTGGTTTTCTAAGAGTCAATGTAAGACAAAATGATCATCATCTCTTATTTGAGCCTTTAGCACCTCTTCGTTCATCTTATTCACATCAGAATAATGAGCTGTGAAACACTCTTCACTTTAAACCACATGAGGACTTGTGATTAACCTTGAAACATTCATGCAAAGTCCTTTTTTTAATTAGTCAAAGTTACATTACTGAAATCAGTTCTCTGTTAAACTTTTATTTTCTTTTGACTAATGTTAAAAAGTATTTGGCATCATTAGATCAAAGCAGAAACTCTTCAGAGGAGCGTCTAGACCAGATCAAAATGCATTTCTTCAAAACCATCAAAATTAAGTATTCTTTTCATATTATGTAGTCTCACCGTAATAGACAAAGATCTGAGTGCAAATGCTGCCCATCAGATGCTGCAACTACATCTGTAAATGTACCTTTGATGTGTTCAAATGTTAGACTTTTTTATATTTAACTCAGAAAATAATCATCTTTTGTTTTTGCAAATAGATGCATCAAGTCGTTTTATGGCTATAGACTGAAGTGAAATCCATCAATAGACTCTCAAGGTCATTGTTGGATGATGAAAGATTCAAATTCTGTGACATATCCCGCAATGCCTGCGCCTTTGAAGAGCAGGAGTGCAACAGGGTACTGTTCATACTGCATGAATAATAAATTAAACATGAGGGGACTGAGTAAAGAGAAGTTTGCTGCTTTTTGTCACTGTTGGAAACACCTTCAGTCACAACAGAAAGTAAATGACGCTCATTTTATTGTGTTTGTAGCACCATCAGACGAGCAGACATATTTATGGATATTGTGTTCGACTTGCATAGAAGATAGTACAAAATTCATAACTGCATTGCAGCTTTATTCAGTGAAACTGAAGTAGAGTTTTCAGATATGTCAAAATAATGATTATCATGATCATATTTCAGGTGTGTAGTGTATTTCTCAGCTTTCTTTCTTAAGAACTGACATGCTTTTCTCTACTTAATATGTCCCTACTTTCCCGATCTTTCAGTTTTGGATACGAAAAATCAATAAGCATAAAGATTTTCTCAGAATTCACTGATATGGTTGCTAACAAGATAATTTAGATTCAATAGGGTTAAATGTTTCTGTGCCAAAAGACCGGGGCCGTGCAGACTTACTGATTATTATTGACTGTTTATTCAGACCATATTTGACAGCAATAGTGTTTTTCATGCCACTATTAAACAAGAAAATATTACAATAAGTCTTATATCTACTGTTTATTTAAAGTCACACATTAATCTTCTCATTGTAAGCTGATCTCATTTAGTCCAGTTATTCTTCTAACCTGTGTTCTGCCTCAAGCCCCTCCTATATACTATAGACTCTGCTCAAGCAAGTTTTCAAACCTACCTAGCCAACACCCTGTCTGTCCTCCTCAAACTTATCCAACTACACAAAAATAAAGTTTAAAATGAGCTGGAAATAAATAGATATAATGAGTTTAGCCAAATAACCAAAGCAGATAGAGATATGTGAAAACCAGCATAAACTTTTCTCAAAAATACAGTTGTGTTAAACAAATGATGATCTTGAAAAGTTGATTTGTTTTTTGTAATTTACGTCCCAACGTTAGGCATATTATTTAAATTAATCACAAGCCACTATTTCTGTTATAATGAAAAGATAGCATTTAATTCCAAGAAGGAAAGCAGGAAATGTAAAACATCCTTAAGGAAAAATTACAAGAAAAACCCTCAGAGAAGAAGTTAGAGCTCTTGTAAAAGAAAATGCAATGAGGAACAATATACTTTGAAATGTAGATTGTATTATTTAGATAAAGTGCTGCTTGTGCCAGTTGAATCGCTCAAAAGGGTGGATGGTCTGTTTGATTGTCAGCAGGAGTGTTTGTGTGTGTATGTGATCTCGTTTGTGTTTATCTGAAGAAACGTGTGCTTTGCTATTTACAAAAGGTACTTTTAATCTGACATCCAGGCCTCATCAGGATGCATACCCTGATTTATTAAATATGACTATAAATAAAAAGCCATGTACTCAGATGAATTAAAAAAAAAACTCAAGCCATTCTCTGTCCTCAGCACAAGGCTACAATGCTGGTATTTCTTACCTTGGGCTTCATCTTTTTTTTCTAATTCTCCGTGGCGGCCACCATTGTTAATATGCCAGACAGGTTTGGCCTTGTGCACTGGGCAACACAGGGCTAGATGACTCAGTGCTAAGGGTCTCATTAGATACAGAAACACCAGTCAAGAAGAAACAACAGCATACCACTGATAAGGCCAAGCACATACTGCACTGAGACACCTTGTCAAGCAAACTCAACTATCAAATTATGAAGAGACCATGAAGCATGACAATCCCGTATTTTAGCTTTCAACATGTCCATGTTTGTAGATAATATATTATCTCAGCATGTGCCTGTTTTTATTTTGATTAAACTGACCCATTTCCCATATCTAAAAATCCATACAAAATCCTGTTGCAACTCCTTACGAAAAAAAAATGTTTTCACTCTTGCAGAAAACAGTCTGTGGTTTATAACTCTTATGAATGGTTCTTTGTTTATTCAACTTTGAAATTCTTTACTTTGGTGCAGAAACCTTTGCATTTTTTAAGTCTAAGTTGTTTATATATCTTAAAGAATATAAGACAAATAAAATAAAATCTTTTCATTAATGTATCTTATTTTATGAACAAAAATATATAAAACACACATCGGGGTTTGTGTAATTTTATTTAAGGTTTGCCTGCGACATTGTATTGTCCAACCAAAATGTTTAAAATAAGTGAAGTTTCTCAGTCATCCCTCCAAATAATTGCCAATAGAGGTTAATAGTAAGGATGCATTTACTTCAAGACCACACCAGATATGACCAACCTGACCACTGAATCTGTTCACTTTTGGATCTGTGCCTCACTACCACATACTTCCAGTTTGCAGAAGCCTGGGTGCACGATGGGCTCTCCTGTGTCTCCCATAGTGGGAAACTTATACATGGAAGAAGTAGAAAGCAGAGGTCTACATGGGACCAAACCCAGTCACTGGTTCAGATACTTGGACGAGACATGGGTCAAAATAAAAACCAAGGATATCAACCCCCTTCATAGACCACATCAACACCATAGACAGAAATATCAAGTTCAGCCGGGAAGATGTGAAAGATGACAGCCTTACCTTCCCTGACTTTATGGTTCACATCATGGGAGACAGACAACTCAACATAGAAGTCTACAGGAAACCCACACACACTGACCAGTACCTCTGATTTGACTCTCACCACCCACTGGAACACAAAGGTGTTATCAGAACTCTCCAGACATGAGCAGAAACTATTCCCAACACCAATGGAGAGAAGGTGAAAGAACAGGGACATATCAGGTCTGGCTTAACCTACTGTGGCTACCCCAGATGGGCTTTTTTTTCTTTTAATGAGCGTGAAGAGGCCTGCTATGAGGGAAAAAAACAGAAGAAGAAACATTGTCATAGCATATGTTGCTGGAGTCTCTCAAAAATTAAGGAGGATCTTCAACCAGTACCAGATCCCAGGCGCCTTCAAACCCAGTAACACCCTGAGAGAAAAACTGGTTCACCCCAAGGATAAGACACCCGGGAATGTGGTTTATGCTATTCAATGTAGTGAAGAGTGCACAGACCTGAACATTGGAGAGACCAAACAACCTCTGCACAGGTGCATGGCTCAACACAGCAGGTCAAACTCCTCAGGACAGGACTCAGCTGTTCACCTATACCTCAGGGCTAAAGGACACTAGTTTGAGGACAACAACATCCATATTCTAGCCAAGGAAGACAGATGGGGGGTTAAAGAAGCCATCTTTGTTAACTTGGAAAAGCCATCCCTTAACAGAGGAGGTGGTCTCAGACATAACTTGTCACCCACATACAAAGCACTTTTAGGAATTCTACCCAAAAGATTCACCTCACACCTGCCCTCACCTGACTCACACTTTAAACAGGCATACAGTATGACCGAAACCACTCTGACGAGGGAGTTATCTACCTATCAGAACCCTCCTAACAACCATCTACGTCCCCCAGGTGACCTCTATCAGCCATCATGTTGGAGGAATAAGAGCCCCTTTTTGTTTCTTTTCTTCTCCTCCCCTAATTCTTTGGTCTCACCTACAGTATATTAATCTCTTTGCTCTCCAACATCAGTTAGAACTGAAGAGATCTATTGAATTAGAGGTTAAAACTTATATTTGGGGGAGATTTAAAGAAAAAGTAGGCAGAAACAAATAATTCCAGAGAAAATTAAATACTCTTTGTATTCCTTTGTTGGGATGACATAATGACATTTAATGATTCTTCGAGATCAGGTAAATAGAAAAGAGTCAGGGTTACAAAGAAACTCAGACTGAGCAGATTTAACCATCATTACCTGGAAGCGGTTTACTCTTTAACAAAATACCAGTAAATCTAAAACCCAGAGTCTAATCCCACAGCCATGTGATGCAATATGTCATCAAGCTAATATGAGACTGCTTGGCTGAGTATCCAATGGATAAACAGTTCTGTTGTCAAAACCCATCAGTGTGTCTCTACAGACCTCTGAAAAAATCGACAGATGTTGATTTAGCTCCAGCTTAAACCACCTGGAGCAAAGCAGTTTTATTGTTGATTCTATGCTATCAGCCTGAATATTTATGCAATCATGTGCTATGTTATAACATTTTTCTTCATAATTCAAGGTTTATAATAGTTGAAAACAAACTATTCTAATGGTTTTCTATTCCAATTCATAAGACATAGAGACAGAGGTCAAAATTATAAATGCAGGCTCAAATAGACTCACAATCCCTATTTAACCAATCTTATTTATGGAAATGATAGATACAGTTTGCATTTTGGGGGTGGTTTGCCTCTTTTTGAGTATAATATCAACTTTTTCATGTTATCTTGCTTAAATCAAAGCAAAAACAAAAAAATAACAAAAACTCAGTTTCAGTCTATGTTTGGGATAAATTCATGTCCTTTTTCATTATTTGTCCACTTTCTGTAGTTTACCTGTAAAGCTGGAATAAATAAATCAATTAAATAGGGCCCTCAGAATGACCATAGGTACAAGGGTGGTTCTGGGGGGGAGTTTTATGGCCACCCGTAGCCAATCTTTTCCCCCTGAAATTTAAATCAAGCAACCTGGACCAAGCAGTTCTCCACTAAACCTTATGGTAGCAGCAGTGATACCATCATGTGGAATTCCCTACTTTGACATTTTAACCCTGGTATATTAACCGAAATCTGAATATAAAAATGTAGCAGACAAATCATTCACAACAATATACTACAAGTAAAGAGAACTAATATAGATTGTTTGCTTTTTCATAGATTAGTTTTTAGGTATTTTAGGGGCATGTTTGTATCTGCAGTCACCTAACATGTCATATGCAACATGTAGAACCCTAAATTCATTTAAACAGCACTAAAGTATATATTTATATTAATCAGCAATGACCCTATAAAAAAAATCTGTCCTGTCTTCAGTAATTTATTTGGAAAATATAGATCTTCTGTGTGTTCATTTTCCTATTGGTTTATTTTGATCAGCATGGATTGTTGTTGATAGTTTACAGCGACCCCTCAGAGCACACTGAACACCCCTATTTTCTGGGACCACCACCGGTCAGGCAGCATGCTAATGTGGCTAGTTTGTCCCTTAGCCACCCCTTGGCTGCCCCAGTAAAAAAATCCTAGTTTTAGGGAAAAATAAGGGGTCAGAAAAAAAGATGTATGCACTTTAAAATCAAAGTGTTGTTTGACAAAACAAACAATCACATGAATGAAAAGAAACCTTAAAATTACAATCACTCTTATTTTGAAAATTATTGTTGTTTTGCATTACCTTTTATGTGCAAGTATACACGAAGAAAATGATGTACAGCAATAAATAATAACAATATATGTGTATTTAGTGTAAAATAAAAATATCATTTAGCTGCATCAGTTTAGCCTTTTCACTCCCTTATGATCAAGAAAATGTTGAACAGTTGTACAAATGGTCAGTAAAAATTATTCCGTGCTTCTCCCTGAAAGCTTAATAATTGGTTCAGTGTTGCTGCAGGCATATTCCTTGCTGCTGCCAGAAATGCAAAAACAGTGTAGCTCTGAGTATGAATGATTTCTGCTTGACAGGAAGAGTACCTCCCACCATGAAAGGTTAAAATTACCTCCGCCGAGGAGGTTATGTTTTTAGTTGAGTTTGAGTGTGTGTGTGTATATGAGTGTGTGTTTGTTTGTTTGTTTGTTTGTTTGTCTGTCTATCTGTCTGTTTACAGAATGACATAAAAAGTTATGAATGGATTTCACCTCCATCCAAGGAACAATCCATTAAATCCTGGTAATGATCTATATCACAATCTGCATACAGGAACAAAAATTTCCCCCCCAAAACCAGAGTGGCAGCAGTGACTATTAACAGCTTCAGCATCGTACTCAAAGTCCAGAAGTATTATACTGAAGACAAAGAGACAGGAAAGGTGAGCCGGGCCTCGCTCAAAGTCTTGATCTGCTGCATATTTATTCCGACTGAGTAAATATCGGTTGATCTACTTTATTTAACTGGATGTATATACTTTTTCCCATGACAATTTGGCATTTCTCGGCAGGATCTACTGACTGATTTTTCTGAACCTTAACTATTCACTATTAAAATGCCAATCACTTTAATTACATGGCTTATTTTATCCCTTAAATTTTATCGATTGATTTTTTTCCCTTTTTCTATTAGCGATTTCATAAAAGAAAAATGTTCTTTTTATAATGTAAAGGGTGGAACTGTTATCGGAAAAATTCAAAATAATACTTTATTGCCACGACAATAGTGCAAAACAAGGTAAAACCACAATCATTTAAAAAAGAATAATAAATCCTGTTGCTATAAATCGAGATATGCACTTTCCCTTATAGTACTATTCTGCGATTGTTATTTCTGAAGCTCTAAATAGGTTTACATGAGCACAGAATCCCTCTTCATTATCTGGCACCGTATCAATATCTTTTTTTGGCCACAATGACAATAGAAAATTTTGCATGTGAACTTGCACCTTACTTTCAAAAGTGCAAAAAAAAAAACAACAAAAAATGCAAAATTAAGTTCTAGATTTTTTGCTTTGCACATGTGAAATATTTACATTTGCATATCCTCTTTTCCGAAGTTTTGATACTTTGGTCATTAGAATACAATTTGCATATTGATGAAGGCAAACACTTAAAGACTGTTTTTGTGTGTTAGAAATGTGTTTCAACACATGCAAACCATTTGAAGATCAGGGTCTAAAAAGAATTTTAAAAAACAGCACTTTGCAGCACTTTAAATTCAACATATTATAAAAACACTGGTGGACAAACATCCAACAGAGGAAGACTAAGTGCCTTGTTAAGGATGCATGATCAATGAAACTAGAGTCTATAAGGTCTAAAAGGTGTCAGGAAGCAGCTGCACTACATCAGCTCTTTTTTCCACATCTAATTAGAAAAGTTAATGAACCAATACAGGAGTTCCACTGTCAATGTTACCATTTCTGATTGCTTGGTACTTTCAAAGTAAAAAAAAACAAAAACGTTGAACTCAACTTCTCTGCAAATTCCTCTTACTGTTATTTTAAATGCTGGATTAATTTCATGGCTATAAGTTAATTATGTTTTCCATTGCTATATATAACTGAATAATTATGGGATTTTATTTTATTTTATATATGTATTTATTTTTTGTGTTTCCAATTTTGGTAATATGGCTATGGAAATATATGTCCCAGAGCTAGATGGTAGCCCAACAGTTTTGCTTTAACAAGCAGACCATTATGACTGTCAAAGGTTTCCACTTGTATGTGAAATTTTATTGAAAATTGTTTAGGGAGTAAAATCGTATACACCAGACACGATGACAGAAAGATAGGTGCGAAAGAAAGAGGGGACAAGAACTAAGGGGAGAAAGAAGGAGAGAGGATGCAGGAAAGAGAGTGTGAAAAGACGAAAAAATAAAACAAAACAGCAAAAATTAACAATATACATTTACTCCTAGGAGTCTGCTTGCACATCTGTATGAAACGGAGAAAGAAAAGAGAGAACATAATAGCAAAACGACAACAGACAACCAAGGTAAATATCAAATAAAGCTTTAAGAGCAGCTTTAAGACCCTTAGATATCCGTATGTGTGGAAGCCAAAATCGATGGTGATTATACAATAGTATTCAGGCTGATGTGTTGTATTATATTATTATAAGTATTATAATAACAACAATAATAATAGTTTGTGCTTTCAATGTAGATTGGCAATAGGTGTTCACTAGACAACAAGCACCTCAACAGTCTTCTGTTGAATTCTGTTGATCATACCATGGCTCACCATAAAATTCCTGTTAAAATTGTTTCTTCATGATGTATAATATTCGAATTTTCACTAGGTGTTCTCAATTATCTTACTAAAAAAAAGAAAAAAACTTAAAAATATCACTATATGTGATGAATTTATATGATAAATAATTTTTTGTTTTATAGATAGATAGATAGATAGATAGATAGATAGATAGATAGATAGATAGATAGATAGATAGATAGATAGATA
>JAUZNJ010037794.1:0-11325 GCA_034780135.1 Jordanella pulchra | reverse complement strand
AGGTTTCTTCCTGTTCAAAGGGAGTTTTTCCTCTCCACTGTTGCTACATGCTTGCTTAGTGTGAGGGATTGCTGAAGAAAACTTTGAACTAATGCGACTGTTTGATTTGAATGAATTGTCTTTGTAAAGAACCTTGTAAAGAACAAATGACATTTGTTGTGAATTGGCGCTATATAAAATAAAGCTGAATTGAATTATTCAAAGTACATTAAGAGTCCTCATTCATAACAGTAAACCAGATGCAGACCTCTATGATGGCTCCATGTCTCCAGGATCTTGTCATTGAGGGTCATTGGTTTAGGTTCCTAAATCAGTGGTATTTTAGGTGATAATCCTGTTTTTTAGGTCAGGGCTTTCTTTCATTTACCACATTACACTTCAAACTGAACAGGTTCTTCCAGGTTGTTTCCAAAACTTTCTTCTTCAGATCTTTGCTAAAAAGTAGGAATTGCTCAGGGTTAGTTCAAACACCCGCCTGCTACTGAGCAGGGTTGTTTCATGGGGTAATTTGTTGTCATAATTTCATCCAGAGCAACAGATTTGTAGCTCTCTGAAAAGCAAGGATATGAGGGGAATTTACTCCAGTACCTGCTTTGGATCCTCACTAACACTTTGTCGTGAAATGGGCCCAGATGTTATGGTTTGGGGTTCGTTTGAGTCTTCTGATTTACTCGAATGTGTTTGTTTTCTCTTAATTTCATTTTGAGCGTTAGGTACAGTTTTTTTTACATTTGAAGTTTTTCTTGTCTTATGTTTTTCCTTGTTAGGTCTTTATATTGTTATAATCTTTACATTATTTTTGCCTGAAGCCTGTTATTATTTGTGCTATTTTTTGATGATATTTTGTTGTTTTTGCTTTTAGGGATTAGTTTTTACTTTATTTACCTTTTGTTTCTTATTCCTTAGTGTTTTCAGCTACTGTTATTTTTTTACTTTCTCTAGTTATTTTTTCTAGATTCGTTAAATTTGTTCTCTTAGTTTTTCCTTCCAGTGTTTAACCCTGTTTAACCATTGTCTCCTCATCCAGAGCCTTCTAGTTGATTCTCTAAACCTTTTTGCTCATTTGTTCTTGGTTTCCTGTTTTCTCCTCTACTGAAGGTCTCAGTCATCTGCCACAAACCATCATGTCTTTAGTTCTTTCCCTGTGTCTCCTCACTTGTTTTTATTACAACATATTAAGACACCAGCTGTTGTAGAATGGGTTAGTATGCTGTATTAGAGGTTAATCTTTGGTCTTCAAAGTGTAGCTGTTAATCTTTAGTGATGTTTTTTTGAGTTACTAACTTGTACTGAGGTCCTCCTGCAGAGCACCCAGGTGATTTTAGGCTGAATTGAAACATTCGGGGGCCTGGGTGGCAGTTTGTCTCGGTTCTGATGGACCAGTGCCATGAGACCAGGACGCTAATTAAGAGCTGTTTCTTTCAGTTTGCTTTTACAATTTTGAATTCTCATTTTCACAGACAAATCTTTAAATCTTCTCAGGTTATTTGAATGGACATTGTGAAATCAATGTTAGAGGGAATAAATGTTATATTTATCCTTTGGGACAATAGACAAGAATGTATTCATCAGTCACACAAAGATCTGGCTGGAATACATAGTAACACTTAGATTAATAAATTCAATGCACCCACAAAGTTTCTGTTGTTAAAGCTTAAATTGTGTAAATTACCTAAATCTATTTTGTAAATGTAATCATTAAGGTTCAACAATTTAACAATGTACAGAAGAGAGGAAAAAATCCCCCAGAAACATTTATTGACTTGATAAATTTGATCAGTTTGTTTTGTTAAAGACTGTAATATAGCTCCATCTAGTGGCCATATTGGAGTACATCATAATCCTAACTCCTGAATGTCATCTTCAAAGAATCAAACCTGTTTGAACCCACATCCATCCATCCATCCATTATCTTTACACCCTTGTCCCTAAAGGGGTCGGGAGTGTTGCTGGTGCCTATCTCCAGCTGCGTTTCAGGCGATAGGCGGGGTACACCCTGGACAGGTCACCAGTCTGTCACAGTTGAACCCACATATTTATAAATTATTCCGTTTGGTAAAAGCAAAAACAAAAGCCTGTAGGAATTAATCACGTGCTGCTCAATGGTAAAGATGATGACAGATATAGATGCCCCTGAGCTACACCTTTACCTTAATATTCTACTAAACCTTACTGAGCTGTAGTATTTTAATTAAATAATGTATTTCCCTAATATCTTTCTGTTTAGGTCTTTGGATTTCTTCATTATGAGAGAAATATATAGATGATCTCAGATGATAAATATTTAACATGTTATTGACCAAGAACATCTTGATCCTGTCACAAAAATCCCCTCGGGAGCCAAACCGCCCAATCAATTGCTTCTGTCGCACTTTCACTACTGCCGTCAATCATGACAAGTTAATTAGTTGTTTCCTGCTGGGTGTCAAAGGGGGCCATCTTTCAATAACATATGTAGCCATGAAATCTTTGAGATATCGGTTGTGGCTTGTAGTTGACAGGTACAGTCAGGGAGGCCCTGTTTAAGTCAGGCCTTTTCCGGGGTTGTCTTTATATGCATTATTATCATCTGTCTGCCAGTCTATATCTCTAGATATATAGATAGGTTTATATAAATATATATAGATTTCTAGATATAGATAGGTTCTACTTGGTAATTATGTTTGAAGCTTTATTAGAAATGATCACAAACAGGCTTAAATTGGAGGACAACGCTTGTTTTTTTTTCCTGAAGCCATTTCAACACCCATCCAGGAGACTTTGTTTACTCCAGTCACTCCAACCATCCAGCATGTGTGGCTTTTTGATGTGCATCTAACTTGGAATGTGCTCAAGAGGATGGACCTTCATGCAAAAGTCTGGTTGTCTTCCAATTTAAGCTTGTTGTGGTTACCATGACCCAGAGGACTGAGCATTTAAACGGGCATCTATTGGAAATGGTTTAGGGAATAAAATGCTAAGTAGCAGAGAGAGGAGATGAGGAAAGAAGAGGGGATAAAAGTTAAGTAAAAAGAGAGAAAGAGATATACAGAGAAATAAATGATAGAGAAAGAAAAGAGAAAGTAAAAAAACACAAGAAAACAAACAACATTGTAAATATACAGTAGCTCCAAGAAGTTTGCTTCCCTGCCTGCATAAAGCAAGAGGGAAACAAAATAGAACAAAACAAGAAAATAGCAAACTAACCACAAGATGAGCTAGTATCCCATAGACACCCAGTCATTAAATGTATGAAGCAAAACCTATGGTGACTATAATCGTTAGTGTGTATCTGGACACCTGGAACCAAACGCCTGTGGTATGCATGCAGGAGTTAGCATGTGTATAATGGGTGTACATGAGTTAAGGAGGGGAGTTCAGTGGAACCACAGGAACATCTTCAATGCTCTGCTTGGACTGGAGGGTAGCCTGACCCCATCTTTTTTAGAGCAGGTTGATCCATCACAGGGAATGAATGCCCCACTATCCCAGTGGTGAGTCTCTTGGATGGCTTCCATCAGTCCAGTCCAAAACTGTGACCAACAGCATCTGCTTCCTTCCCTTTCATTTCTCCAAGAAGGCTGATCAGATCGATCTCCTGCCAGAGGACTCAAAGGACTTTTACAGTTTTGCAGATGTGATAATAAATCTATGTTCTCTTCAAGCTGTGCACCATTGCTTGACAGATCGTAATATAATTTAGCTCCATCTCCCCTCCTCCATCTCAGAGGACATAAAGAAGTGAGTTACCGGTACTGATACCTCTTCATTGGATATATTAAGACTTTCATTCTGTATATTCAGACTTTCCATAGTCATAATTTGATTCTGTTTTGACAAAAGTGTGTTTTAGAACTAGATATGGAGGAGAAAAAGAGCTGTTTGTGGTTCAGCAGAACTGGTTCAAGGGGTTGGTGCATCAGGTACATGTGTGGTCAAAACTGTAACACTTCTATATTCACACTGTCATACGATTTACTGAGACTTTTTTTTTCTGATATATTGAGCCTTTTCTCGTATATATGCAAACTTTGATTTCATATATTCCATGTTTAGTACACATATCTAAATTTTTGTCAGGTTTTGATTTACTATAAGGTCTGTTCTTTTTTGTGTGGAGGGTCTGATATTATTAGGCTAACCAAATATAAATAAAATAAGATAATAATGATACTGTAGATATTATAAATGTTTTGAGACATTTTACTTCAGGCTTAATTTTATTTAAGAATCCGCAATCTCAAGTAAAGAATATATGTTAAAACCATCTTTCTGCTGGATCTACATGTTCTGCTTGAAGATTACAGCAACAGATTCATTTACTTCTGTTCCGTAGATTCTGACACAGCTTTTATCAGACCGAGGCTGACCAATAATATTACATATATATTTACTTCAGACAGGAGAAAGAAAACTAAAGAAAAACACAAAAAATCAAATTAATAGATACACAGGCAGAACAAAGAAGAAATAAACATTTAAATGGTCAAAGAAGAACATCGATAGTATTAACAATTCAATTTCGAGCGGGATTAAGAACAAGTCTGCATATTTAATCTCACTTCCTGTTGTTTGTTCGTAATTACCAGTTACCAGTTGACTTCAGTATCCTGTCCTTGAAGGGCAACCAAAACAATGCAAATTAACAGAGAAAATATGTAAGAACGTAAAGATGTCTAAATATTTAATTCAACTAAATACCTGCAATATAATTTGTTAATTTACCCCCTCCTTCTGTGAAATATATCACCAACTCCTGGATGGGGTGTGCTGCTCTTTTCGAGTAATCTTGGTAAGCAGGTCCTGGTAAGACTCAACAATATGATTTACAAATAAAAATGAATTAGACCTATACACGCCCTTATAGTGTTAACGATGTCTAAAGCACCTGTTTTCTTTTCATATGACCCTCGCGGCTTTCTGTAGTGTTGTTGTGTTAACCCGGAAGTAGATCTGTCACCCGGCGACATAAAAATGGCGGAGTCGAAGGAGGAGGTTGACGTCTTGGTCCAGAGAGTTGTCAAAGACATCAGCAGCGCTTTTAAAAGACATCCTAACATGTAAGTGTTGTTGTTTTGTGAGAAAATAATGAACAGTAACGTAAACAACATCCCGAATCAGATGTTTTACCTGCTGCTTGAAGCTATGCTTAGAAACTTCTGTGTTTTGTTTGTTCAAGTAGTGAAATTGGTTTGTGAAACATTCCTGACCATACAAACAGCATATCGATATGTGATGGACATGCGTGTTATGGCCAACAGATCGCTAAATCAACTCCTATTCTCCACTGGTCAGTGTCCTTATCATTTACCGCAAATATTAAAAGCTATTTTCCTAACATCCGCTGTTAATTAAGCGCTAAGTTTGGGTCCCTACGTTCGTTTTGGTCCAGAAGCTCACAGAACGGCCCTTAAAACATTTACCAAGAGCAACCTAGTTCCAGTTCAAATCAATTTAGTTTGATTTTCCGGTGAAATCTGCAACAGAATTTGAATATTTGTTGTGTCGTGGTTTCCATCATGCCTTGTGCATATTTATCTGAATACTAAGCATTGAATCCTTTCTGATGTGCCAAACATGCAAACATGCTTGTTGTGTGGGTCCTCTGGCTGAGGATGGTCAACAAAGTCCGCCGTCTGTTCATGAACCACTTTAAAAACATCACCCCTGAGCTGCGCAAGCGCAGTGGGTTTTACTGGTTTCTTATTTGACCAATAAACACTTTTCTTTTTTTCAACATAAAGCATTAAACATAAATTCCAAGAAATGTTCAATTTGAAAGTTGTTTACTACATTTTTTAAATGTTCTCTAAAATATGTTTTTTATGATACTTCTGGATTAAAAACAATATTTTAAGTTAAGTTTTAAGATTTTTTTTTCTTTTTGATGATTAAAATTTATTTTAATTGTATCTAATGTGATTTATTATTATTATTATTATTTTTTTTTAGGTTTTTCTGCTTTTAGCTCAACCATATTACTTACTAAGGTTACATGCAATATCTAGAGAAAATGGCATAAGCAAAATCCGATGCTTTGACACCAATTCATAATTTTCACTATAAAAAGTAAAACTGTTTTTAAAAGATTCCTTTTCATTTTAAAATTACTTTTTTTCTCTGCATTTATATTATCAGTAACATCACCTTTATTTACACATAACAGTAAATAACATAAAAAGTTACATTAAATGTAATATAATCCCATATTTAAAGTGCAACCAAAGAACACAATGTTGTTTTGTTATAAATGTCTTTGATTCTCAATAAAAAAGACATTGGATGCAGGTTATATCTGCAGCAGAGTTAAACCTGTCCTGCCCACAGTGCTGATGCTTGCTCTTGTTTTCAGTGATGAGATCGGCCTCATCCAGTGTCCGGAAGCTCGCTACAACCGCAGCCCCATCGTGCTGGTGGAGAACAAGCTGGGCGTTGAGAGCTGGTGTGTCAAGTTTCTGCTGCCGTATGTCCACAACAAGCTGCTGCTCTACCGCCAACGGAAACACTGGCTAGACAGGGAAGGTATCTGTTGAATAATACACACAATGATCTATGTCAGCTGGCCTGTGATGAGCCAAGTAGTGGATGTTGGTTCCTTCATCACATCACTGCTTTTCTTTCAAGTTTAAAATTAAGGTTTTATCTGAATTAGTTTTGAATCACCCATCGGTTCAGCTTCTAATGAGTCTCTGTTCTGTCTGGGTTTGTTTTTAAAAGTCAGTTTTCCTACGTATCCTGATTGTTGTTGCACTACTGAGACGAACTGTGTTTTTGTCTCCAACAGCTCTAGTGGACATTACTTGCACTCTTTTGCTGCTCAATCCAGATTTCACCACTGCCTGGAATGTCAGGTAAAGCAACGTCTCACCTGATCATTGTTCTAGCCCTCTTTACCTCTTGAACAAACTGTGGGGTGAATTTGGTCCATTATTGTTTAGAAAATGGAAATAAAAATAAAAAACTTTCATCTATCATCTTCTTCCACTGGTCCATCAGAGTCATAGTGGGGCTGATTTCTTTTTCCTGCAGCTATGAGTGAAAGTCAGGGTCTGCTCTGGATCAGGTGCCCAATCAATCGCAGGCAGAGACATACAGCCATGCACACACATCCTCACCAACAAGGGGAAGTTTGAACCTAACAGTATGTTTGTGGACTGTGGGAGGAAGCTGGAGTACCCAGAGAGAGCCCACACATGCACAGGGAGAAGGATAACATATGAAAAGTAAATCAGAATAAACAGCAAAGTTGTTGTCAAACCTTTTGATCAAGCAGTTTTTTAATGTTTCATTTCTGTGTTTACAAGAAATCTTCTTCCTTGGAACAAAACTGAGTCGATAACAAACCACATCATGAGAATCTAATGACACCAAAACAGACGTTTGAAGCACCTTAAATAGTTTACATGTAAACCTGTTAATGGTTTAAATAAAAACACTTGATTTTTTTTTAAATAAATTTTTCTTCTGGTTAGAAAGTTCTTGTTGGATTCTGCCGGATGTATTCTGATGGTTCTGCTTTGAACATGTTTGCTGTTATAGGAAAGAGCTGCTACAGTGCGGCGCTCTCAACCCAGAACGGGACCTCTACCTGAGCAAGCTGGCTCTCACCAAGTTCCCCAAAAGCCCCGAGACGTGGATCCACAGGTGGGACTTTAGTGGAGCAGAGAAGTGCTTGGTGTCTCTTTTAATGGGTGTTTTGGTTGTATTATCTGATAAAAGGGCAGGACTGTAAAATATCCAGAGTGAAGTCCCCAGTAGGTGGAACGGGGCCTGTATTCATTCTGGGAATAAACCAAACAAACACAATGTTGTTTTAAACCAGTCGGGGCAGAGAAGGCTCCCAGTCTGCTGTCTGGAAACACTGAGCTTCATCCTTCAGATACAGGGAGAAGAAAGCTGCTCCAAACCCAAGCTTTACGTCTGAATTATTTCACACCAATAGCAAATGCAAAGGATTCCTGCTTATGTTTTTGTTTTTTATTAAGTATGTCCACAAATTTTCCATGAATAAACTTGAAATACTAAAGTTTTTTCGTATTTTATAAATGGAATAAATTTTCACAAACCTTATAGCTGAATTCAGCTGAAGCGACATCATGCCAAACATCACAGCCTGGTTTATTAAAAGCTGGGGTTTATAAAGAAACGTCATACAATGAATTTTCTTTAGGGATAAAAAAATCTCCTTAGTTATATTCAGATTCTTTTATTTTTACAGTCAGCAAAGTCCTTCTTTTATAAATCCTATTTTAAGTGATTTATTGTTGCATAATCGATTATCCATCCACTTTATTAATGAATAGATTTAAACCAAATCAGGATCAGTTTGACAAACTTAAGCTTTATAGCACCATAAAGCACAGAAAGGATCGACTGATGCAGGCTTTTAAGACCGATACCAATTATTTTGAATCCAGTGTGTCCTGCTGTTTGTTTTGTTGTTTATCTTTTTGGGTGGGGGGGGGGGTTTCTTTGGGCAGATGATGTTTCTTTTCTTCCTCTGTTTACATCATGAAAAGGCCACAATGATGATAAATGTTGGGTCTGAATTTAAACAAATAGCAAAGTTTATTAATAGTTTAGATAAAACATTAACGATGAGCAGCGGTTTGATGGGGGGGGCAGCATTGGATGCACCTCAGCTGATATTAAGGCTGAAGTGATGAACAGCTGCACTTATTAGCTGATGTTGCTGCTTCAGTCTAGATCAAATAGTTTGACTGATTTTTAAACGGATTGCAGAATAAACAGGATTTTTGCTTCATATCCACCTTGAGCACAAAGACAAAGCCTCCAGTAACTTATGTATCTCACCGTCTCCACGCTGTGCAGCTTTACTGACTGCGACCTTTGACACCAACATGTTTGTCATACTGAGATGAAGAGGAAACCACTGGGCTACCAGTTCAGCGAGCCGATCGCTCCCTAAAAGCTGCTTCCTGCTCATCGTGATCTGAAGAGGAGAAAACTGGGATCAAAGATCTGTTATCCAGTTAGATGCTGGCATAGAAATAGGTTATGTAGATTCAAACCACACAGGAGCTCCTCTGATGACCTTTTTCAGAGCTGTCATTGAATCGTTAGAAGCTGCAGGACTTTGATTCTCCCTCCGATCAGCTGCTATGATCCTCTGTGTGCAAAGAAAACAGGCGCTGTACTTCTGAGCTCTCTGCTGATGAAACGGTTCCAGTGATGATTTGACTCTCTGTCTCTCCCTGCAGGCGCTGGGTGCTGCAGCACATCCTGCATCAGGTGTCTGCTGTGGTCCACAAGGCTCAGGTTGAAGCAGAGCCGCCTGATGCTGAGCGGACCCAGCTTTTAAATAATCACCTGGACAGGTTGATTCACCAGGAGATGAAGGTGTGCTCTGATGCTGCCTGCCGCTATCCCAGTAATTACAACGCCTGGTCCCACCGCATCTGGGTGCTGCAGCACATGGCCAAGGGCAACATAAAGGTTTGATTACTAGATGAAAGCGCATCTCATGAAGCTGCTACATTATTTTCTGATGGCTCCTTGTGTCTTTATAGTGAGGGGTCTATTGCCTGGAGATGTAGAGTCATCCTGGATGCAGCTGCTTAACTTTGCTTTTGTCATGTTGCTGCTTCTGTAGTTTCATCCAGCAGCCAAAGAAATGTTGGCATTTGGGGTTTAGATTAGATTTATCTCAACAGATTCTAGAAATGTTTCATCTTTGAATCTCTTCACATTTTCATTTGGTGAAAGTTCGATAAGAAATATTAACTGATTGCATCGAGGCGTTGATGTTTTCAGCAATCTCTTATTTTGAATAAGCCTGTGATGACAGTGTCCTGCATCCATAGTAGGAGTCATTGATGTGATCCAGGTTACTTCACTGTCTGGAATTTCATTTCTATGTTTCCTTCCTTCTCCATCCCATCTTCTAGATGTTTTCGTTATCTTCAACTCTCCTTCTTCTTCCTTGGCTTTTTAATTCCTTCCTCACCTCCTTCCCTAAGTCCGTGCTTGTGTCCTACATCCCTCCTTTAGTCCTTCATTCTTTCCTGCTTCCTTCCCTCCTATACGTCCATCCTTCATCTTCACCTACTTCCTTCAGGGATTTCCTTCCTTCCTTGCTTCCTTCCTTCTTCCTTCACATATATCCTTCTTTGTTTTCTACTCGGGATGCAGATGATCAAATATCAATTAATCCTAAATATCAATTAATCCTAAACCCATACATCTCATCCATCGTGTTGATAAGCCAACATTTTTAGATATTTCTTTTCCTTTTATTTTCAGGATATTTCCATTACATGAAGGGCTAAATATTTTTTAACAATATGTTGAATTTAAAAAGCACATCATTTTATTTTAACTATTTAATGTGACCAGCTGTAATAAATGATGACTGAATAAACAAAACATTGTTTTCTTACACATTGATAAACTTGTTTATAAGATATAACAAAACAGTGACCTATTAGGTTACTGAATAAAAAAAAATGAAATATGTGAAACTAAATTTTCAATCATTAAAATATACAGAGAGAATTTTCTTCCATTATTTTCTTCTTTCATTCTTTTCTAAATGAACTTGAATAATCTAAAGAAACTCCTTTGTTGTAAATAAATGCTGTTTAATTGTCAGGTCGCTCATTTTCCAGCCAGTTCCTGCAGTCGTTGATCTCCTGCATCATTCCCTCGCAGGTTTTCCACGATGAGCTGTCATCCGTGCATCCGTGGGTGTCCATGCACGTGTCTGACCACAGCGGCTTTCACTACCGCCAGTTCCTCCTTAAGGAGTTAATCACTGAACTGAGCCAGTCGTCTGCTTCCGCCGGGACGACCTGCTGCTCCGCCCAGCACCGCGGCGGCAGCGTCCCCAGCACCAGTCCTCAGGCCAACGGCGAGCTCTCATTGGCCGACTCAGCCTGCGGGGACAGGCTCTCTGCTGTCCTGCAGCTTTTCCACCAGGAGATTGAACTTTGCTCGGACCTGATCGAGTCCTTCCCTGGACATGAAGCCCTCTGGAGTCACAGGTGAGTTTCAGCAATTCCTCATCATCAGCCTTTATTGCTGCAGCAGAATAACATGTATCTGGTAAACTTCCAGTCATTTCAGCTTTCAAAGTCTAACCTTTTAAGACGTTTATGTTAAGATGGTTAAAAGGTTAAAGGAAATGTCATTTTTACAAACATTCAGGCCCTTAAAGTTTGAGCATGATGAATGTTGGTTTGGATCTAATCCTCCTTCTGCATTTATCCCAACTGTAGATTGAATTCCAGTAATAGAATTCTATTCAATTCAGTTTATTTCTATAGCGCCAAATCACAACACATGTCATCTCAAGGCTCTTCACAAAGACAGTTCATTCAAATCACA